>JACEEZ010018289.1:287500-290000 GCA_016584305.1 Chionoecetes opilio
CAGGTAACGGCTGGCAAGGACCCCTTCACGCGACACACACACACATGCACACACACAGGTACGCGCACACACACACGCACCCACGCACACACACACACACACACACACACATCAGTGAAGGTGAGTTATACTGCCAAACGCTCCTCCTCTATCTTTTTTATGCTATTTTTCCCTTTCCCATACGTAACATTTTTTTGCCAAACGCTCCTCCCTCTATCTTTTTATCTGCCTATCTTCCTCTCATTACTCTTACATTCTTTTTCTTCTCTCTCTCTCTCTCTTCTCTCCTCTCTCTCTCTCTCTCTCTCTCTCTCTTTGTTCGGGACAATGATTTACCCCATACTATTTCAAACTCGACACTGTTTTCAAACTCGATATGTGGACACAAAACTTTGAGTATTTGAGTTTTGTTTTTTTGGGTTTAAAGTATTTGAGGTTTAAAATTTGAGGTTTGTGATAACTCTAATAAGACACACGAATCAATAGATCTGTCCAGGATAGAGTTATCATAAACCTCAAATTCTACGTGACACACGAGCAATACCAATACGTGACTATATGAATCTAAAGAAAGCTGAATGGATAATATACAGCGACCTTGTGATATAAACTGAAAATGAGTCGCAACATACTGCCGTGTGGAATAAATGTACTACGTGCTATGGTTATCAATGGACAACTTATAAGCTGCTTCTTTCTCTTGAGGTACAGAGGGGAAGGGAGGGGAAGGGAGGGGATGTGCGGCGCTCTGATAGTGGCCATGGAGGGGAGAACGATGGGATGGTGCAGCTAGAGTGCCTCCGCTTTCCAATCTCGCTGATGCAGTGAATTCTATCAGCGGCACCGTAATATGCCACCAAGGGCTCTTGTATCTGTTGTACTGCGATGTCTTTCCCGGTGTCATGGCAGCCGCGGTAACATTTTGTGGATGAACAAGCCAATCGCCGCCTTCCCACGACTGACTCCATACTTTTCCATCTTCACTACTTTTATGCCGTCAATCAAGAGTATAATTATGATCGCCAGCCTCTGTCTCAGGCGGCAACCAACACTATTGCCACCACCACCACCACTGATGTAACACCGCCATTCCCAGGACACACTGCTATTAAAAGCGCCACGTAACATTTAACAATACCAATCACTTATTCCTTCCAATGGTTGTGGTTCAAAGCCATTATTCATATTATTCATTATTCCTATTGTCATACAGCATTACCAGTGTTTGTAGAGCTATTCTGGTATACTGGAGGAATACTCTGCTACTGGTTGAGTCTTCTGCCCTCTGCCATCTCTATAGTATACTTCGATGCCAACGTGTTATCAGTGCAGTAATACCCTTGTTATCAGTGCAGTAATACGCTTGTGACTCCCACACTATAGATATGATAAGCGTGACGAGGATTCAAACTGACGCGCGACACTCAGGAAGGAAATATGTGCTAAACTGAAGCTTTGTATTTCCCTCTCTTGATGGTCAATATATTTTTTAAACCTGTCTTGTTCTGACATCCACTATGCGTGACGAAGTGCAGGCAATGTCATGAAACTTTCATGGGCAATGCTCTGTATGTACACCCTGTCTGCCTCGCGTCTGTCTTACTCGTGTTAATATCTCACGTGGACAATATCAGCCTTGTCTTACATATGACGGCGTTCTGGTCGATGATCCTCGAGTTGAACACAAAACTCGTGCCTCGGAGACTATAAATATTTCGCAAAAGTGAGCCTTCGTTCCGCCCTGGAGAAGATATCTGTGCGGGGAGGGGAGAGGACGGGGAGGGGAGAGGAAGGGGAGGGGAGAGGAAGGGGAGGGGAGAGGAAGGGGAGGGGAGAGGAAGGGGAGGGTAGAGGATGGTCCCACAAACACGTCCCGGTAGACTGACTGTATCATCTTTTCTTGTAAATCCACGCCTACACGCCTTCAACCAAAGAATTCACATGTGTGTATATTCCACGGGAAGCATTTCTTGTTCAAATACATACATGGTGGGCAACTAAAAATTCCAAATATCAATACAACTGCATCAGAGAATTCTTTCTAGTCGAAATTCTTTAGGTTTATGGGTATGGAAGTGCGCCAATGTCTGCCAGCCAGCCAAATCCTGCGCCAAGGCTGTTCAACTCTGCATCCCTTTCCGTTGTGTCTGCAGGAGCTGTGTTGAATAATGTGCTCAACGGAGCCTCCACGACTTACTGAGAAGAGTTTTGGATTTATGTAACTCATGCTGGCGATTTTATAAATTTATCGTTCTGCTTCTTACATCATCAACAATAACATTTGCTGCTACTCCTACTGCTACTACATCAACTACTACTAGTATTGCTTAGTACTTATTTATCTGTAGGTCTGTCTGTCTGTGAGTGAGTGAGCAAATGACTGAGTACAAGAGTGAGTAAATGAGTCACTGAGTGAGTGAGTACAAGAGTGAGTAAATGAGTGACTGAGTGAGTGAGTGAGTGAGTGTGAGTGAGAGTCAGTCTGTCAGTATCTACAAAT
>JACEEZ010018289.1:295000-320000 GCA_016584305.1 Chionoecetes opilio
TATTTCCACCTTTTTTTTCTCCTTTCTTTCAACCTTTCATCTTGTCGCCTCTACGCGTAACATCCTCCCTAAAAGCTGCCGTGATCCACTTACCCCAAACAGACACAGAGAGACGCGACCCTTGTACACGAGAGCGTCTCAAAGGAGGATGTGAGGTCGTGAGGGAGTGAGGAAATTGTGAAAAGACGCGGGATGGAGGAGGAGGAGGAGGAGGAGGATTACATAGGATTACATAGGAGTAACAAACACCAGGAGACCTATTGGTCCATAGCGAGGGTATCTGCTGAACTACATACTACTAACTATCAACTACTTGTAAGAAAACAGTTGGAAAATGATACCATGTCCCTAAAGAGGATAGGAACATGGAAATTTCATAGTGCAGAATGATAGGATATGAAAAATACTAACTACAACTACCACTACCACTACAACTAATCGATACGGGGGACTAGATACGAATTCGCACTATCAATACCCATTTACTTTACAGTGCGCGTCAAGTCTGTTTTTGAATGTAGTTATTGTGTTGGCTCCGACAACATTTGCTGGTAACTTGTTCCATCGATCAACGACTCTAACATTGAAATAATTTTTACGGAGATCGGTGATGCAACGTTGAAACCCTTTTGTTTTTTTAAAACCCTTATTTCTTGTTGTCACTTGAGTTGAAAGCTCGAATAGGTCCTCTTTATTAATGACATCAAAAACCTTTTAGGATCTTAAAGGTTTCTATCAAGTCCCCACGGATTTTTACGATCCTTTAAGGAAAACATATTAAGTTTCCGCAGGGCTCTCTTCATAAGATGAATTTCGCAGAGATGGAATTTGTTTGGTTGCTCTTCTTTGCACTGATTCTAATTTGGCTTGATCTTTTACGAAAAAAGGGCGACCAGAATTGAACGGCATATTCCAAGTGCGGCCTAACCAAGGACGTGTATAATTGTTGTCATTTCTTTCGGAGTTTTATGTTCAAAGTACGTTTAATAAAGCCCAACATCATATTTGCCTTTTACTGGCAGCTAGGCAATGCGAACGGTTTTCAGATCATTACTGATGATGGGAAACCCAGATCCTTTTCCTGCTGTACTTCAGTTAACGATTTATTTTGCATTTGATAGTTATATTTGAGGTTATCGTTTCCTATATGCATACTTTACATTTATCGGAATTGAAATTTTAATAGCCATTTATCACTCCAATTGATAGTTTGTCGAGATCACTTTGTATGAGTTCGCAGTTTTCTTAGTATATGCTTTACCGCCTAATTTTGGTGTCATCTGCAAATTTTTATATTTTAGATACAAGTCCGCAGGGCCAGATCGTTGATATATATCAGAAAAAGAGTAGGACCCAAGACCGAGCCCTGAGGCACCCACTAGTGACATCTAACCAATCAGATGCCTCACCATTTATTTCTACCCGTTGTTTACGATTTGAAAGCCAATCGCCAATCCATGAAATAATTGCTCTCCTATGCCCTGTGCCCTTAGCTTGGTCAACAGTCGCTTATGTGGAACTGTATCGAAGGCTTTCTGAAAAATCAAGGTATATTACATCCGAGGGAATTTTAGCGTCCCAGTTTGAATAAATGACATTAAAAAAATCGAGTAGGTTTGTTAAGCAGGATCTCTTATTTCGAAATCCATGCTGGGAGTTTAGTATTGAGTTATTTTCATCGAGAAAAAGACACTATTTATCCCGCAATAATTTTCTCAAATAGTTTAACAATCACGGACGTTAGACTAATTTGGGGGATAATTACTTGCGAGGCCCCTTACTCCCTTTCTTGAATATCGGTGAACATTAGCTAATTTTCCCCATACTAGGAAAAATTTTTTTCACTTAGCGATTTATGAAAATAATCTTTAATGGAGCGAAAGTTGACTGTGACATTTGCGAAGTAGTCGCGGCGAGATTTCGTCCACCCCCACGGATTTTGCTGGGTCAAGTTTTAGCAAATACTTTGATATTTCGTCTACTGTTATCTCTCCTATTACCAGTCTATCCCTTTCGAGTCCTGCATACATGGGTTTTCTGGTTCTGGTAAGGAGTTTCGTCTTCTTAATAAATACCGCATTAAAGTATTCATTTAGTACGAACGCCATACTCTTATTATCATTTTCCAAGAATATTATTATCTTTTAGTGGTCCAATAAATTGTTTTGACGCTTCTTACTTCGAACGTATTGAAAGAACCTTTTCGGGTTTGATTTGGATTCCTTTGCAATTTTTTTTCATACTCGCGCTTTTTTAGACTTAATTAGTCCTTTGCAGCGACGTTTGAAGTCATTGTATTCTCTAGAATCGCAGTTGCATTTGATCCCTTTGTAAAACTTTATACGCTCGGCGCTTTCTGCCAATGATTTGTGGATCTCATTATTCATCCAACTGGGGCTGTTTATGTTATTCAAACGTTTTCTTACCATGGGAACATGTTTTTCCACCACGATGGAGTTTATTAGTGAATACATTACACATGTTTTCGGCGTTATTACCATTTAGTAGGTCAATCCATTCAACTTCGCTTAGTACCCTGCTGATCTTCGTGAAATCTGCTTTATTATAATTTTTGGGGCTAATAACCGATTTTCTGTGATGTTACATTGCAATTTATGCCGCATTTGATTAGCCTTGTGATCACTGTTTGCCAATGTTCACCTATTTTCGCAGTAATCAAATCAGATCAATGTCGGTAGTGAAAACTAAATCTAGGATACAAATTTTCCCTTGTAGGCTCACGGACCACCTGATTTAAATATACTTCGTTTCACCATATCCCAAACAATCGCAATACCTTCTCTATCAGAGAATTATTATTCCAGTTTATATGAGGTAGGTTTAAAATCTCCACAAATAATTGTATCGTTATTTTTGTCACAACTGACTTTATCTCGTCGTACAGGAGGCAATCTACTTCCGCATTAGATTTGGGAGGACGATATATTGTCCCAATAGTTAGCAATTTACCAGGAGGAGGAGGAGGAGGAGGAGGAGGAGGAGGAGGAGGAGGAGGAGGAGGAGGAGGAGGAGGAGGAGGAGGAGGAGGAGGAGGAGGAGGAGGAGGAGGAGGAGGAGGAGGAGGAGGAGGAGGCCGGGAAGGACGGAAAGAAGCTGAAGACATGAATAACGAAGGAAGATGCTGTGAACGCCTTATATGGTTAGGGTAAAAGAAATCCTTATTGACTGACGAGAAGGAAACATAAGACGGTGTATGATGAAGAGAAAAGGAGGGTGTAGGTTATGAGGAAAGGAGGAGAGGGGAAGGGAGGAGAGGGGAATGTTGTCATGGAAAGAGGGAAGGTATAGGAGGAACAGGAGGGGAAAGGAAGGAGGATGTGGAGTTGAGGGAAAAAAAACTAAACTCGAGAAAAATAGATAATTGTTGACGTATGAAGTTGCAGTGTATTTATTGGAGAACTGAACGTGAGTTTTATATCAAAAGTTTATCGTTGCAGGAATTACACTTTTTGTTCAAAAGTTTATCTTTGCATACTGAAGTGACGACGTGGCTGATGTTTATTCTACTGAGTTTGTTGTAGGTATGAGGATGGTAAAAAGGAAGGAGGAACATACATATATGGGAAAGAGGTGGAAGGTTAAATATTCACTCATGTTGAAAGGAAAGAAAAAGCGAGAGAAAGAAAAAGACACCGCATTTTAAACAATAAAGATACATCATCATGTCTCTCTTACTAACTTCCAGAAAGCAAAACCAAATAAGATTTCTATTTAGTCTTTTTTCGCTGCAGTAAAACGCTGTCTTCAAATTTAAATGTTACAAGTATTGCATTTACGGACACGATTAAATTATTCCTTCCTTTGCAAGCATATAACCTACCCAATATCCTTCTTAGTAAGTCTTACAACACCTTACTGGTATTGATATTTATTGATGACTTGCACGAAAAAAAAAAAAAAAAATGTAAATGTGTTAAATACGTGCATGGACTGAACTATTTTACCGTTGCAGGGTATGAGTGTATGAGTGTCCATCAGGGAGGAATAGAGGGGAAAGCGAAGCGAGGGGTTCCAGCTATGATTGTGTCGAGGCTAAATGCAGAGAAAATTACTGGAATGGAATGGAATGGAATGCAGCGTGACGAGTTCATATACGATTCTGGAGGACCCGTAATGACCTGCCCTAATTTTAGAAACTTGACCCTCTTTTTTTCTTTTAATAACTAGGTCACTTTTGCCGTTATACTATAGGAGTAGGGTGATGGTATAGGGTTATGCTATCACCGATCACTCTTTGCACTTGACTTCAAACTCGTCTTCACCACAAAGCTAATGAGGCTTTAATAAAAAGGAAAAAAAAAAGACTTCACCGCAGGCCTCCATCGTCATACCGAGATATTACTTTCCTCGACTCTAAAAATATAAGAATGACCAAAATGCAAGTAATTTATAGAATATGAAAGTATATAAACTTTGCATGAGGTGAAAAAGAAGAAGAAAAAGCAGACTTCACTTCAGGTCTCTACCGAGCAATCACTCTCTTCGGCAAAAAACAAAGAAAAAGAAAAGGAAAAAAAATATTATATATAAAAAAAAAGAAAAAAAAAATGAAAAGCTTTCAACTTGGTGGAAAAAAGATAAAAGGAGGGAAAGGATTTCACATTCTCCTCCGTTTCAAAATTCAGAAAAATTATTTAAATGTTTTTGTTGAAAAAAATTGGATATGTTAGGTAACTGTGATATCAGTGTGAGAGATGGCTACGAGTTATGTGTTGGTCCCCATGGCTCCGGTACCAGAAACAGCAACAGTTCTCTGCTTCTGAACTTTGCAAGGTCCAGAAGGTTGAGAATTGCAGGTTCTTGATATCAGAGACCAGAGCTGCACCGCTGGACATGGTATAGTAATGCCGGAGGGGTAGCTAAGGAGATCGACTACATCCTCGTTAGTACTCGTTGGAGGATCCTCCAGAACTGCAGGGTTTACCGGAGTGCTGAGTTCCTTGGAACAGATCACAGACTTGTTGTTGCTACACTTAAGCTTCATGTCAAGTCCAGAAGAATCTCACGAGGTAACCATACTGTGTTTCATCTTGAGAAACTGAAGGACTCGACATGTGCCCATGAGTATGCGGTGGCAGTCTCAAATCGGTTTGATGTGTTCGGTGCTCTCGGGGACCCTGTAGAACTGTGGGATACCTTCAAACGTGAAACTCTTCAGGCTGCCAAGGAGTGTATTGGGGAGCGCCCGAGGTCAAGGCGTGGTTTTGTCTCGACGGAGACGCTGGAGAAAATCGAGGAGAGTCGCGCTGCCAGGCTGGCTGGGAACCAAGACCAGCACAGGGCTCTGTCACGCCGGACTAGAACCCTCCTGGGGAGAGACAAGGAAGGAGAGGTATGTCAGGAGTCTCGCTGAGGATGTCGAGGGTCATTTGAACGCTAATGACCTCCGACCCGCCTACCGAGCCCTGAAGAAGCTCCGTTCCAAGTCTCCTTCTCGGGCAAGTGCTATTCGAACAGCAGATGGGCGCCTAGTGTCGGACATGGATGGGCAGATGGCTCGTTGGGCTGAGTACTTTGGGCAGTTGTTCACGGTGGACCCTCCAACTGAGCAGCTTCACATCACTGAGTTACAGGCAGTGGATGCCGATCCTCCCATTGACGAAACCGCACCCTCTCTTGACGAAGTCAGAGAGGCTGTAGCAAAGTTGAAGGGTGGAAAGGCAGCTGGTGTTTGTAATATCAGTGCGGAGCTCCTCAAAGCTGGGGGTGAGGCCATGATCCGCGGGTTGCATGCTGTCCTGACTGCCGTGTGGCAATCAGGTACCATTCCTTCTGACTGGAAAAGGGGGCTGGTCGTCCCTATCTGGAAAGGAAAAGGGGACCGTCAGGACTGCAACAATTACCGCGGTATTACACTGCTCAGCGTACCAGGCAAGGTGCTTGCCCATCTATTGCTGACACGAATTCGCAGTCATCTGGTGAAGCATCAGAGACCTCAGCAGTCTGGGTTCACGCCTGGTAAGTCAACAACGGACCGTATCCTAGCGCTTCGTGTCCTGGTGGAACGCCGACGTGAGTTTCGACAGGGGATGCTTGCAGCCTATGTTGATCTCAAGAAGGCGTTTGACTCAGTGCATCGTGAGTCACTCTGGGATCTTCTGCGACTTCGAGGGATTCCTGCAAGGACTATTGGTTTGATAACTGGTCTGTATTCTGGGACTGAGAGTGCTGTAAAGTGTGGAGCAGGTGTATCCAGCTTCTTTCTTGTGAATACAGGAGTGAGGCAAGGGTGCGTCCTTGCCCCATCACTTTTCAACGCTTGTATGGACTGGGTATTGGACAAGGTTGTAGATCAAAGTGATTGTGGAGCATCCGTCGACAACACCAAGATCAGTGATCTTGTTTTTGCCGATGATGCAGTAATCTTTGCTGAGTCGCTGGCTGGAGGTCCTGGTGATGGCTCTCGAGGCGCTGCACGAGGAGGCAAAGCCTTTGGGACTTGAGGTCTCCTGGCTCAAGACCAAGGTCCAGGTGTTTGGAGACTTACTAGATGAAGCAGTACAGTCTGTTCATGCATGTGGCGAGGACATTGAGATCTTGGGAAGTTTTACATACCTTGGTAGCGCATTCCATAATGACGGCGAGTCACGTCAAGAAGTCTTACGGCGGATTGGCATAGCCCATGGTGTTATGGACTCGCTCAGCGGGAGTATTTGGCGTTGTCGGTACCTGTGCAGGAGGACAAAGATCCGGATCTTCAAGTCGCTTGTGGTCTCTGTCTTACTCTATGGTTGTGAGACATGGACACTAAATAGTGACTTGGAGACGAATCAATGCCTTTGGTAATAAGTGTCTTCGCAGAATCATGGGGTATCGCTGGGATGATTACGTGTCAAATCAGCTATTGCACCGTGAGACTGAATCGAGGCCTATTACCTGCATAGTCCGTCAGCGCCAACTTCGGCTATATGGGCATGTGGCACGCTACCCTGAAACCGATCCTTCCCATCGGGTTGTATCTGTAAGAGACAATCCGGCGTGGAGGAGGCCAAGGGGGCGCCCACAAGGCTCGTGGCTGGGGCAAGTTGATGTTTCTTGTCGAGAGCTGCTTGGTATGGGAAAGGAGCCTGCATGGGAACTCGCGCGTGGTGACCCCCGGGAGTGGCGTCGTAGGGTGGGCGAGGCGACGCGCCCCCCGGCGTATGCCCCCAATGATTGATTGTGATATCAAATGAATGGAATGGAACGCCATCGATATTTTAGCAAAGTTAACGCAGACTAAAATATAATTACCACGAACATTTATCATAAAAATTCCCTTATATAAGTAAGTGCTTGGTTGGTTCCTGGTGTTTGTACTTAACTTGAAATGTTGAAATGCATTTCGAACATTATTCTTGTCCATACTGAAACCTCTACACAGCATTGTAAAAATACTATAGCTATACCGAATTATAACTTAACAGTATATTTCACCAGTCTTATGATATAATCAAATAATTCTTGCAATCACCAAAACCACAAATATTTACACGAATGCTTCTGAGACATGTTGTGATAATTGAAAACATCAGAGAAAACCACAATTTGCATTTATAAAGACATGTTTGTATGTAATTTCAATGTATGCAAGTACAGGTATGCCTATATTGGAGCGAGTTTAGTACAGGTATCATACACGTTACTTACAACCACTAATACGTTACTATGTGGAGTTTAGTCGAGTTACAAAATCTTTCAATTGCAACTATTATATATTAGGAACTATTTCCACGTATAAAAAATCTATAATAATATAAGCGAAAGTGTGTCTGTCTGTGTCTGTCTGTCTGTCTGTCTGTCTGTCTGTCTGTGTGTGTGTGTGTGTGTGTGTGTGGTATAGGTTCCACCCCCGTGGCGCAATCACCTCATATGGCACATTTTTGGAACCGGGTTGACCAGGGGAAGGTCATAAGCCCACTTATGAGATGATTCGATCACTTTTTTTTTTTTTTTTTTTTAGCAGCCTATTAGCGATAATTGTGAAAAAAAAGTGGGTTGCGAGAATTGAGGAAACCTTGATGTAGGGTGATGGGTAATGGGTGAGTGAATGGGTGGGGTGATGGGTAATGGGTGTGGGGTGATGGGTGAGTGAATGGGTGGGGGGTGATGGGTTGGGGGTGATGGGTGATGGGTGAGGGAATAGGTGGGGGGTGATGGGTAATGGTAAATATAAGCGAAAGTGTGTCTGTCTGTCTGTCTGTCTGTGTGTGTGTGTGTGTGTGTGTGTGTGTGTGTCTGGTATAGGTTCCGCCCCCCGTAGCGCAATCACCTCATATGGCACATTTTTGGAACCGGGTTGACCAGGGGAAGGTTTTAAGCCCAATTATGAGATGATCCGATAACTTTTTTTTTTTTTTTTAGCAGCCTATTAGCGATAATTGTGGAAAAAAAAGTGGGTTGCGAGAATTGAGGAAACCTTGATGTAGGGTGATGGGTAATGGGTGAGTGAATGGGTGGGGTGATGGGTAATGGGTGTGGGGTGATGGGTGAGTGAATGGGTGGGGGGTGATGGGTGATGGGTGAGGGAATAGGTGGGGGGTGATGGGTAATGGGTGAGTGAATGGGTGTGTGGTGATGGGTAATGGGTGAGTGAATGGGTGGGGGGTGATGGGTAATGGGTGAGTGAATGGGTGGGGGGTGATGGGTAATGGGTGAGTGAATGGGTGGGGGTAATACATACATTTCTACATCCATGATTTCAGGAAAGTTAGATGGGGTTATCTGGAGAGTCCGTGTTTGGTGGGCCGAAGGCCCACCAAACACAGGTGGTGGGCCGAAGGCCCACCACCAATAGCCCTCCGCAGGAGCTAGCCAAAAAGTCCGCCCGGAGGGCGGCTTTGCGGCTAGTTATAAATATTAGTCACTGTGGTACAGCGCCTGTGGTTAATGAGAAGAAATTCGAGAGGCTGGAAGTGTGTCAGGACGGAAGGGTGGATCGTGTATCCCGTGTTCAGAGGCATCGTGATATATATTTATATTTATATTTATATATATAATATATATATATATATATATATATATATATATATATATATATATACTAGCCGAAAAGCCGCCCTCCGGGCGGAATTTTTGGCTAGCTCCTGCGGAGGGCTATTGGTGGGCCCACCACCTGTGTTTGGTGGGCCTTCGGCCCACCAAACATGGACTCTCCAGATAGCCCCTTCTAACTTTCCTGAAATCATGGATGTAGAAATGTATGTATTCACCCCACCCATTCACTCACCCATTACCCATCACCCCCCACCCATTCACTCACCCATTACCCATCACCCCCCACCCATTCACTCACCCATTACCCATCACCACACACCCATTCACTCACCCATTACCCATCACCACACACCTATTCCCTCACCCATCACCCATCACCCCCCATCCATTCACTCACCCATCACCCCACACCCATTACCCATCACCCCACCCATTCACTCACCCATTACCCATCACCCTACATCAAGGCTTCCTCAATTCTCGCAACCCACTTTTGTTTTCACAATTCTCGCTAATAGGCTGCTAAAAAAAAAAAAAAAAAAAAAAAGTGATCGGATCATCTCATAAGTGGGCTTATGACCTTCCCCTGATCAACCTGATTCCAAAAATGTGCCATATGAGGTGTTTGCGCCACGGGGGGCGGAACCTATACCACACACACACACAGACAGACAGACAGACAGACAGACAGACAGACACACTTTCGCTTATATTATTATAGATATATAAATAAATATTATGATGAATCAGAGGGTGTCAACTTGGAAGGCTGGGTATTGGGGGGGGGGGGGGGGGGGGGTAGGCGAGGTCTGCAGGTAGCGACGAGTGGACCCAGGTGTGAAAATAGAATGTCTAATAACGCTCTCTTGATTTTCCTCCTTTTCCTCCTTCTCTTCCTCTCCCTCCTTTTCCTCCTTCTCTTCCTCTCCCTTCTTCTCTTCCTCTCCCTCCTATTCCTCTTTCTCTTCCTCTCCCTCCTTCTCTTCCTCTCCCTCCTTCTCTTCCTCTCCCTCCTTCTCTTCCTCTCCCTTCTTCTCTTCCTCTACCTCCTTTTCCTCCTTCTCTTCCTCTCCCTCCTTTTCCTCCTTCTCTTCCTCTCCCTCCTTCTCTTCCTCTCCCTCCTTCTCTTCCTCTCCCTTCTTCTCTTCCTCTACCTCCTTTTCCTCCTTCTCTTCCTCTCCCGCCTTTTCCTCCTTCTCTTCTCCCTCCTTCTCTTCCTCTCCCTCCCTTTCTTCCTTTTCTTCCTCTCCCTCCTTGTCTTCCTCTTCCTCCATATTTCCTTCTCCTGCAACTCCTCTTCTCCCTGCCATCCATCCTATTATCACCGCCTTCCTTCCTCCTCATCAAGCTTGCCATTACTCTTCTCACACTAAAATCTACGTCGCTCTTAAAAGAAAAAAGAAAATCTGACACATCTTCGTTTGGATGTGTTTTTAACTCCAGTATTTACTGTTGAAAAAGTGACGGGTGTAGAGTGTAGGTGACGCGTGTGAGGAGAGGAAAATGTAGGGTGATACTTGGGGACTATGGGAGTAGAAGATGGAAAGACAAAAAGGGGGGGGGGTAGTTAGAGGAGGAGGAGGAGAGGAGGAGGAGGAGGAGGAGGAGGAGGAGGAGGAAGAGGAGGAGGAGGAAGAGGAGGAGGAGGAGAGGAGGAGGAGGAGGAGGATGGAGGAGAAATGTGTCGAGTATATGATTTAGTTAAGTGTTAGGGGGAAAGGTTGGGTCAGAAAGGGGGGAACAGTCACCCTACTGAGATGTTGGGGTTCGGGGTGACGAGTCTAATGTCGTAAAGGCGATGAATATGTTAGCCTGAACTGTGTCTGTTACTGTAATCATAACCAGATTTTGTGTTGTAATAGACGAATTATGTTACCGGCTTTAACCTCCTGTGACCCGGAACGTAATTTCCATTGTAATTTGGCTACCATTAGACTATTTAAAATAATGTAAGCAATATGCTATATATATGACCTGTTTAACCCTTGTCCACTAGCTAATTTTGTATATTAAGCTACTTTTCGTAATGGCTAACAGACGATAATATATAGCAAAGGAAAGATCTGGGCGTGAAGGGGTTAATCAGTCTAGAAAAGGCATAACTTACACTCTACCCATTCTGCTTGTTTGACTTCGTTACTTCAAGATCGTACTGTTTATTTCAGGTTTTCAGTCATTGTATGCAAGTCCTATGTCTATGATGCCTTCTCACAAAACAGGAGGAGCACAACACATTCTCTTTGAAGCCGAGTTATGACGTTTTCGTTTAATACAAAACTATATATCATTATTGTTATCACTAGGACTAATATGATTTTGGTGATAATAATAATGATAATAACAATAATAACTATTACAACTTTAACAAATAATATTAATCGATCTTTTTCACACATTACGCACAATATTAATATACATTTATTCGATTTTTTTGCACTTTACACTAAATATTAATCTTATTACAATTGCTCTGAGTCTGCATGAAGAGCCTAACATTTCATCAAGTTGCATAAAATCATCTGTTGCTGCACGCACACTGTGACATTTCGTGATCTTGTTACACGGCCATTTTATTGACAGCAAGTGCGTGTCCGAACAGTGTGGGGTGACACGCTATATGTAAAAGTTTTTATCAACATGTCTGTCCTCACCAACATGGATTGTACATGCAGTTCCTATACGGTGCAGTACCCCTACCCCCCCCCGCACACACACGCACACAAACACACACACACACACACACACACACACACACACACACACACACACACACACACACACACACACACACACACGCACATCATGACATCATGAAACTTATTGCATGTAAGATATGGCCTTCTGGAACCCAACGTTTCACAGTTGCCCATTGATTCTGCTTTGCTGCCGTGTCTGCTGCTAAGCCATTATGATGCCCACCACAGATAAAGGTAATTGCTTTATATTGAATTTTCGACGCCCTTTGAAAATCTTGTAGCATTGAGGAATTTGCGATGTATTAAATGCCAAGAAACATATATCAACTGCTACAACACACACTAAAAAAAAATGGTGCAGGAAAGGTGCAAATTTGACATTTAGGGCGCAAAATCCGCTTGCCGAGCGGAAGGTGCAATTTTGCACCTCTAAAGGTACTTTTAGGGTGCAAACATAGAAAGGTGCAAAACTTGCACCTTTCTTGATATTTATACAAGGCGGATGGGCCAGGGAAATATATTAAATATTTTTCTGTTATTATTATCATTCTTATTATTATTATCATTATTATTATTATGATTACTATATATTTTTTGAATTTCTATTATCCTCATTATTATCAATATCATTATAATTCATCATTGATATTTATATCATTATCATTATTTTTTTTATCATTATAATTGATATTATCATTATTATTGTTATTACTATCAACATCATTCTATAAATTCTTATTATCATCATTATCATCATAATTGATATTATTGTTACTATTTTATCTATTATAAACATATATGGTATAATTGATATTAATGATAATAATATTATTATTGTATATTGGTAGTATACTATAGTGATTGAAACAATAATAATTGCTTTATTGAAAACTACAATAATAATAATGATGTAATAACACTAATACTAATAATTAAAACACTAATACTAATTATTACAATAATAACAATAGTGATAATGATAGTAATAGAAATAATGAAAATATTGAATGGTGAAAATAGTATTAATGAAAAAAAAAAAATAAGAGCATTTCCGACTATAACAAATAATAATTATCAATATTATTAATAATATAATTACAGTTATCATTAATATTATTATAATTATTATTACTGACATTTTCATTATTATTATTATTATTATTATTATTATTATTATTATTATTATTATTATTATCATTATTATTATTATCATTATTATTACTGACATTTTCATTGTTATTATTATTATTATCATTATTTTTATTATTTTTATTATCATTAGTCTACTACTATTATTATGCTTATTATCATCATCATTATCATTATTGTTATTCTTTTTTTATAATCATAATTATTATTATTGTATTTATATAATATAATCATTATGTATTATATAAACTATATATATAATCATTATCATCGAAGACCTGAAGGCCCCCCATCTATTATTATAACTTATTATTATCATTAATACCACCGACATTATTATTATTATTATCATTATTAAGTATTGTGTTATCTTTTTATGAAAAATATATTGCATGGTATAGAAATATTATTTACTCAAATAACTGAGCGTGAGATAAAACATAACTTGTATGACTGCACTAAATGTTGATTGGATTTACTTTAAAACAAGACAATGTTGATGATGTGTTCTCACAGTGAAAGGAGGAATAAGAAGTGATTGCTACTCCTGTTTTAGGGCAAAACTAATGTCGCTCAGTATATATTTGAATGGAAGTGATAGAGATAAGTACGTACTTGTCTGATGTCTGATGACTTATGAATAAAATGATGGAGTTATAAGCTAGGCAACCGTGCGGTATAGAAGCGGCACAAATACTTATGATATATTTATTATACAGTCTAGTATATATACCATATATGACATCTTGTTTTCAGGAAAGTATTAGCATATAAATAATTTACCTTGCGTAGGTGTTTAACTTGGCGGCATAAGAATTGGCATCTGGTCGCGGCAAACATACTTACCTGGCACAGGTGTTGCACCCTAGCGTCAAGGTGCAACTTTGCACCCTTAAAGGTGCAAAATCTGTGACATCCTTTTGCACCATTGAGGGTGCAAAATATACACTCTTAGGGGTGCAACTTTGCACCCTTGAGCGTGCAAAACATGCACCTTTAGAGGTGCAACTTAGCACCCTCAAGGGTGCTAAGTTGTACCTCTAAAGGTAGATATTTTGCTCAAAATTGCCCCTCTAAAGGTGCATATTTGTACCTTTAAAGGTACAAAGTTGCACCCTACCATAAGGTGCAAGAGTTGCACCTTAGTGTTAAGGTGCAACTTCGCACCCTTAAAGGTTCAAAATGTGTGACGTCATTTTGCACCCATGAGGGTGCAAAGTTGCCCCTCTAAAGGTTCATGTTTTGCACCCAAAAAGGTGCATATTTTGCACCCATAAGGGTGCAAAGTTGCACCTCTACAGGTAGATATTTTGCTCAAAATTGCCCCTCTAAATGTGCGTATTTGCACCTTTAAAGGTACAAAGTTGCACCCTACCATAAGGAGCAAAATTTGCACCCTAGTGTTAAGATGCAACTTTGCACCCTTAAAGGTTCAAAATGTGTGACATCATTTTGCACCCTTAAAGGTGCAAAGTTGTACCTTTTTTTCTTAGTGTGCAGATATAAATTAGGGAGTCAATGTCAATTCACTCGAGACATTTTAATCTTTGATGATCAACGAGCCTCCAGCTGAATTAACACCATCATTGAAAGCTTAGTGATAGAGGGGCGCCATTTCACAAGTCCAAGTTCACTTCGAAAATTACCCAAAGGTATCCATGTGCGCGAAATTGTCAATGGAATCGATCCGACTCCGGAGTTATTTTTCCCTTCAGCCTTCCGTCGCGGCGTGCAAGATCGGCTTACCATGCAGAAACAAAAGTGATTTGTAAAACTTGTGGACTTTGTTCAATTTTAGGAAAAATTGAATTGAAGGAGGTAACCTGCCCAATGGTGTCTCCAAGGACACCTCCTAATCCTACAAATGCACTTAATTATCAAGGGTAATATCTTCTATTTATTGTAAGACTAAACATCTTTCCCTCATAACTTTAATACACATGACGAAGAGCACCAGTATATCAGGGATCCACATCCTCGTCTTACTGCATACTTATATGTATATAAATACTGACAAAGCTTTATATCAGAGATGAAATGTATCACTAAAATGGGGCCAACCGACGCTTCATGTGACTCCCTGAAGAGACCCTGCCGGACATAAGGACACATGACAAGGTGGGCAGAGTTCAAATCTCGTTTTTGTGATACACATGAAAAAAGTTTAACGAAGCAAAGAAATGGGATTTTTTTCAGGAGGCATTAAACTTTAGTAGCTTTGTTTTCTCATTTGGTATCTCGAAAGCCATTATCCAATAGCACTTTAACGATTACAGCGTCATCGACAAAGTTAAGGTCGTGATAACAACAATGCCAAGTGGAGCTCAGTATTACACTCTCATCCAAAACTTTTCCCCACTACTCAGTCCATTAAATTGTTTAAAAGTTAAGGAGCAGACTCACACCTGCATCACTTTTGAATTGGCAGAGGCAACTCGTGCACTCCATCCCGCACTGCGCGGCATCCCATCCACTTTTTGATGCAGCTACCACACCTGCAAACTTTCCCGCCGCTGACACTGCAAAAAAGAAAGGTCTTTAAACTCTCATAAAGCCACCAGTTTGAACTCTGTGCAGCTTACGGGTCTGAAGGGTGGTGCCACATAATTGTTTATTTATTGTAGCTGCCTTGGTAATGAGCTTATCGTTCCCAGTCTTAGAAAATGTATAATATTACCTTTGTGTTCATATATTATTTCCGACTTATCCCTCAATTATAGATTCATCAGGTTCCCCATCGTCCTTGTGAAGCTATGGAATTATAATCTCTAAAGTGTTACATCATTACCTTCTTGATCATCTACTGAATTATTCTTAATCAGATTTTTGACACAAGAACCCTGTTGTACTCGTAACGACTTAGCTATTACTTTCCTTTGACTACATTTTTTATACGATGCTGGAACCACTGGATGTTTCACTACATCAACGCCTTTAGTGATATCTAGTCCAACTTATGCTTTTATATAACCTTATAAAGGACAGCATTCCCGAGTGCGGGAGGATCAGCGTCAGACCTCGATTCTATTGTTCGTTGCCGCTTGTCGTATACGACACTTCTTTCTATATATAACACCGGCTATTTACTAGGGTTTATATCTCTTGATTGAAATTATTTTTATGTCTATATTTCAGAGCCTTAAAAATGGAATGGATAATCAGAAAACGAAATATATCAATGGAAAGCTAATACAATTCAGCTTCTTTTGGTATACTCCATTTCAAAACTTTCCTCACAATGTTTTTAGCAAATTCGAGTTTAAGTGAATTTTGAGTTAATGCATATTTCTTCAGTCTCATTATGGCCTTTATTTAGTATGTTTAACGGTGTTTTGTGATAATCCGATAGAACAGAAATTTCCAAAGATAACGGTATATAATTTATACTAATACACGTATTTGGTAGGGGGCAAATCACTCTGAAAAGTAAACATTTCCCCCGGTTTTTATATCCCTGTTGATGACGTCACAAGCGATTGCACAGGCCTGGTATATCCCGGGGGCCTCGGTAAGAGGCGAGGTGGTGAATGTAAACATAATTAATACCATTACAATTGGATTCAAAATGGTGCAAATATTGGATGTATAACTGTATCTTCTTTTACTAAGTGAGGCGCGCACACCAACCATTAGTACTGTATACCTTAAGGCACCCGGTAAAAAGCGCTCTACGCTGATCAAACATTAGTAGTCAAGAGTCAAGCAGAGGTAGAAATCATGATTTAAATCAAGCATTTGCCGTCTTTTACAGTTTTGCATTTACAGTATTAATAAAGCTGCAAACATCTTTTATTCTCTCAAAATGTATGAATATTGTCACGCGGGTAAAATCACATGAGCCAATACAATAAGTGTGTGATGTTGGGGTTGCGCTTGCGCTATGTGAAATAGTTTCAAACAAAAAACTACAAATGAGAATAAACAATCAATGTATCGGGATATGGTGCAAGAGTTATGAACGCGGGGAAAGGATGCTCGAGGGTACCGTCAATGGCTGATTTTCCACTCGCCATCCAGTGGATTAAATAAACAACATTTTATCCACCTATATGGTTTTCAAGTGCGACTTCGGGGAACTGAAGCGTCCTGCGTGACAGCCGAAGAATGACCATTTTGAACTCGTGTGCGTGCGTGCGTGCGTGCGTGCGTGCGTGCGTGCGTGCGTGCGTGCGTGCGTGCGTGCGTGCGTGCGTGCGTGCGTGCGTGCGTGCGTGCGTGCGTGCGTGCGTGCGTGCGTGCGTGCGTGCGTGCGTGCGTGCGTGCGTGCGTGCGTGCGTGCGTGCGTGCGTGCGTGCGTGCGTGCGTGCGTGCGTGCGTGCGTGCGTGCGTGCGTGCGTGCGTGCGTGCGTGCGTGCGTGCGTGCGTGCGTGCGTGCGTGCGTGCGTGCGTGCGTGCGTGCGTGCGTGCGTGCGTGCGTGCGTGCGTGTGTGTGTGTGTGTGTGTGTGTGTGTGTGTGTGTGTGTGTGTGTGTGTGTGTGTGTGTGTGTGTGTGTGTGTGTGTGTGTGTGTGTGTGTGTGTGTGTGTGTGTGTGTGTGTGTGTGTGTGTGTGTGTGTGTGTGTGTGTGTGTGTGTGTGTGTGTGTGTGTGTGTGTGTGTGTGTGTGTGTGGTGTTATTTACCCATGGTCTTGTCAACGCGAGTCGGACTCGCGATCGCCAGTTTCACCCTCCCGGTGCGTGCTTGGTCATTATTATCGATCTTTGGGCAATGCAGGGACCTCACACCCACACACCACCAACCCCTTCGTCATGGGGAACAGTAAACGCCCGAATTTGTCAGTGAAAAATCCCCGGGTGCCGCTAGGATTCGAACCGGCTACCACAGAGGCCAGCATGCTATCAATCTGACCATCGCGCGGTGTGTCTGTGTCTGTGTCTGTGTCTGTGTCTGTGTCTGTGTCTGTGTGTGTGTGTGTGTGTGTGTGTGTGTGTGTGTGTGTGTGTGTGTGTGTGTGTGTGCCTAACATTTTCATGAATAATATTCTGTATTATATTATCAAAACTATATTTCCTACATTTTCTTACCATTACCGTTGATTCCCATAAAAAGGTGCAACAACGATGTATGTTAAGATTGCAATTTCAGACTCGATGTTTATCATGAAGTGGAAGCCTCGACACACTGCTCGACCATAAAGAAAACACGACCTTCACATTTTGAGTGAAAATGTAGAACTGCTATTTCTTTTTTATACCAATGAGTATGACAGCAGGATATTGTATACAATACTTCAGGCACATAAAAACTCCAGCCTTAAAATTATCAACGTAGATTTCAATATATATTCTGTCACACCTTTGCCCTGCAGCGTATGGAAGGCAAAACAATATTTTCTTGATATAACGATCCGTACTTCGTCATATTTGAAAAATAAGATGATCATTCCGATGTACACGAGATATAGGCACAAGCACACACACATTGGCGTAATATCTTCCTGTAGTTATTTGTGTGCCGGCCTGTGGGTGTTCAGTAGCCTACACACAGCTGCAGGCAAAACATGTACACTCACTTTCCCTCCCTCCCTCCCATGTAGTACAAGTGGTAGCCTGCGAGCTGAAAATCAGACTTTTACTTACCGACCATTATACCGCAGACTTTTGCGTGTTACCGTACGGTACGGCAAATGTGATTAGCGATCTTGAGTCCCGTGTTTTGGAAATCCACATGGGCGCCACATAGATAAGATTCTACAGGGTAGAACAAGAAGTAACGGACTCAAGCTGGTAAAGCGTAGATTTAAAAAAGAAATAGGGAAAAACTGGTTCACAAATAGGGTGGTAAAGGATTGGAATGGACTCAGTAGACAGGTAGTTATTGCGGAGTCATTAGGGAGTTTTAAAAGGAGGCTAGATAATTTCATGGATAGGGATGAAAGGTGGATGTAGGTTGTATTAAGTAACAGGAACTACCTCGTGTAGGTCTCACGGCCTCTTGTAGCATCCTTATTTTCTTATGTTCTTATGTTCTTATAAGACCCAAGGTTTAACGGGCCTCGCAGGGGACGTCCACGGATTTAGGTGAGGCAAGCAATCCCCTGTAGAGGCTTTGTAATCTCCTTGTGGATCATTTAGAAGATAATGAGGACCAATTATCGGCCTCTAACCCCATCATGAATCAAGGAGCTACTCTGCAAAATTTCGAGAGACAATTCTCCCTCTCGAGTCTTGGTAATTAATGTCGAGGGGAGGCCGGTGATGGGCGCCTTGTTAGGGTTTTCATTCCGGCGTGCAAAACAGACGATAAGTACACGTGGATAACCAAACGTGATCCTAGAACAGGGTAAAATTAGGAAACTTTGCCCTAAACTCTCGAATTCTCGGGATTACACGACGTCTTAGGAGGCTTATTCTTTTCTCTCAGCTACCTGCGCCTGCAAAAGAACACACACATGCACACACACTCTCTCTCTCTCTCTTCTCTCTCTCTCTCTCTCTCTCTCTCTCTCTGAAAAACGACTTTCTCGCATTTATTTTCCACTCGGCATCTCATATAACAACACACTCCATCTCGGTTATAATGGACGAGAACTGCGCGGTCGCTACCGCCGTTACCATTTACATTTTCTATATAATTATGTGCTATTACAAAATGACAGTGATCTTAATTCATAATTCATAATTCCTACTCAACAACACTTCACAAACACTTTCCAGACACCAACATACTCGTACGTGTCAGTCAGTACAATGTATATAGTAATGAGAGAAATTATATGCATAGAATTAAGAAAAAATTAGTGTTATTGCCTGGTGCGGGATACGCCTTTCATTCCTACTCCGCAAGTTTGGCGACACAGGGGTTGGGTAGGAGGGTGACGCAGCCCCGTACGAGTATCATACGTGTCACGAGCCCCAGCCCAGCCGTTCACACATCTTCCTACAGTCAGTTTTGAGCAGCGCAACCGAGTGAAACGTTGTGTTAATTAATCTCACCAGTTAATATTAGTTTGATACGGATTTTAAAGACTGAAGCATGTTCAAATATTTGAAAAGAAAGCATGTCAGTGGAGAGGAGGACAGTGACGAAGAATCACAAATACCACAGCCAAGTACGAGTAAAGGAAAAGTGAGTGATGTTAAAAAAAATCGCCTTTACAATGACAGTTATCTGGCCATTGGCTTTACATGGACTGGAGAAGAAAACTGTCCACTCCCTTTGTGCATTGTTTGTGGAAAAAGCTCGCTAACACAGCTATGGCCCCAGCCAAGTTAAAGCGACACTTAACTACTAATCACGGCCACTTCTATAATAATATAAGCGAAAGTGTGTGTGTGTGTGTGTGTGTGTGTCCGCGATAGGTGCCGCCCCCCGTGCCCCAATCCCATCATATGGCACAGTTTTGGAACCAGCTCGACCAGGGGCAACTTTTAAGCTCACTTATGAGATGATCCGATCACTTTTTTTCCCTTTTTTTTAGCAGCCTATTAGCGAGAATTGTGAAAAAAAATGTTGGTTGCGAGAATTGAGGAAACCTTGATGTAGGGTAATGGGTAATGGGTGAGTGAATGGGTGGGGTGATGGGTAATGGGTGTGGGGTGATGGGTGAGTGAATGGGTGGGGGTGATGGGTGATGGGTGAGGGAATAGGTGAGAGGTGATGGTGGTAATAGATACACCATAAGCAATGTATCGCTGAAAAGATCAGAAGGTGAAAAAGATCTTGGAGTGAGGGTGAGCCCAGACCTCCGACCTAGGAAACAATGTATTGAGGCCAGAAATAGAGCTAATAGAGTATTAGGATTCATTACCAGAAGTGTTAAAAGTAGAAGTGCGGAAGTAATTCTAAAGCTTTATCTGGCTCTAGTCAGGCCTCACCTAGACTATGCAGTTCAGTTTTGGTCTCCATATTACAGGATGGATATAGTGTTGTTAGAAAAAGTGCAGAGAAGGATGACCAAAATGATACAAGGGATGCGTAACTTTAGTTATGAGAGGAGATTGAAGTTATTAAAATTACACTCACTCGAGAGACGCAGAGTAAGGGGCGATCTGATAGAAGCTTTTAAGTGGATAAAGGGATTTAATAAAGGAGAGGTAGGAAAAGTTCTTACGGCTTTTAACCAGGGTAGAACAAGAAGTCACGGATTCAAGCTGGAAAAGCGTAGATTTAGAAAGGAAATAGGGAAAAACTGGTTCACAAATAGGGTGGTGAATGAGTGGAATGGTCTCAGTAGACAGGTAGTTAGTGCGGAGTCATTAGGGAGCTTTAAAGGGGAGCTGGATAGGTTCATGGATGGGGATGAAAGGTGGATGTAGGTAGTGTTAGGTGACAGGAACTACCACGTGTAGGCCTCGCGGCCTCTTGTAGCTTCCTTATTTTCTTATGTTCTTATGTTCTTATGATGGGTAATGGGTGAGTGAATGGGTGTGTGGTGAAGGGTAATGGGTGAGTGAATGGGTGGGGAGTGATGGGTAATGGGTGAGTGAATGGGTGGGGGGTGATGGGTAAGGCGTTAATACATACATTTCTACATCCATGATTTCAGGAAAGTTAGAAGGGGCTATCTAGAGAGTCTGTTTGGTGGGCCTTCGGCCCACCAAACACACTCTCCAGAAGGCTGCACCAATACCTGTGACCTGTGACCACCTGGGACCAACACAACCTGGGACCAACACCTGTGACCAACACAGGTGGTGGGCCAAAGGCCCACCAATAGCCCTCCGCAGGAGCTAGCCAAAAAGTCCGCCCGGAGGGCGGCTTTGCGGCTAGTGTCAAATAAAACAGTGGATTATTTTCGAAGACTCTTGGATTCACAGCAGAAACAAAGAAAAGTTTTTGAAAAGAAGGTAACCATCAGTTTTAAGGCCCAAGAAGCAAGCTATTTAGTGGCTGAGCTAGTTGCCAAGAAAATGAAAAGTCACACTATTGCAGAAAGCCTAATAATGCCTGCTTGCAAAATAATTGTGAGAACAATGCTAGGTGAAGAAGCTGAAAGTGAATTAAGCAAGGTTCCTGTTTCTGATAATACAATTAGTAGGCGTGTGGATGACCTGTCCAACAATATTTCTGGTATTTTGTCTGAAATACTGCAAAATAACAACTTTGCTCTCCAAGTATATGAGGCAACTGATATAACTGGTAAAGCTCAGCTGCTGGCATTTGTACGATTTGAAAATGAAGGTGAAATAATTGAAAATTATTTTTGCTGTAAAGAACTGCCAGAAACTACCAAAGGCCACGACATTTTCAACATCTTGTCTTCTTACCTGGAATCGTGTGGTTTGTCATGGAACCGATGCGTTGGAATCTGCACTGATGGTGCTCCCTCAATGAATGGCTCAGTATAAGGCTTTGTATCACGCTTGAAAGAAAATTCCCTGAAGTAATAACAACTCACTGCTTTCTCCACCGAGAAGTTCTGGTTTCAAAAACTATTGGGGATGATTTAAAACAAGTCCTTGATATAGCTGTGAACATGGTCAACTTTATAAAGCAGCGCCCTCTGAAGTCTCGCATATTTGCAAGGTTGTGTGAAAACATGCAAAAAATCACGTGACGCTTCTCCAGCACACAGAGGCTCGATGGCTTTCGAGAGGTAAAGTTTTGACAAGGGTATTCGAGCTGCGACAGGAACTGCTGCTTTTCTTCAAAGAGTTTAAATCCAGTTTCTGTGAATGTCTTGAATCTACAAACTGGCAATGAAACTAGCATATTTAGCAGATATTTATCAGCATTTAAATAACTTGAACACCAGCATGCAGGATGCGAAGGAAAACATTCTGACTTCCACAGACAAACTTCTTGCATTTAAGAATAAACTCGCTGTTTGGAAAAAGCACCTTTCAAGAGGAAACGTCGAAATGTTTCCACTCCTACTTCAAGTTCAAACTCAGACTGAATATGAAAATGTCTTTCCATTAATTAAAACTCATTTGGGATCACTGTCAGAAAAACTTCATAAGTACTTCCCCTCCTTGTCATCAGATACGTATGACTGGGTGAGAAAACCCTTCACTGAGTTCTCACCAAGTACAGAAAACCTACTTAGTCTGCAAGAAGAGGAAGAACTGAGTGAACTACAGTGCGATCGAACCTTGAAAATTAAATTTAATGAAGTATCACATGACAAGTTTTGGATTTCAGCAAAGCAAGAGTACCCTGTCATCTCAGTAAAAGCATTGGATGTTTTACTCCAGTTTTCAACTTCTTACCTCTGTGAACAAGCTTTCTCATGCCTGACCGTCATTAAAAGCAAATCAAGAAATCGTCTTCTGTCGGTCGAGGAAGAACTGCGTGTGTGTCTGTCAAAAATTCGGCCAAGAATTTCAGATACGCAAAGAGAACAAGCCCAAGTGTCACACTGAAGGTAAGTCATAACATTATTGACTTATTAGTGTGAACTCTCATGACATGTGATGTAATTGTAGATTTCATATGAATTATATTGCTCAAGAACTTTTCTTAAAAAAAAAAAAAAAAAAAAATTTTTTTTTATCTATCTATCTATCTATCTATCTATCTATCTATCTATCTATCTATCTATCTATATATATATATATATATATATATATATATATAATATATATATATATATATATATATATATATATATATATATATATATATATATATATATATATATATATATATATATATATATATATATATATTTTATATATATATATATATATATATATATATATATATATATATATATATATATATATATATATATATATATATATATATATATATATATATATATATATATATATAGTATACTATATATAGGGGTTCCTTGGAATATGAAAAAAATTATTACAGGGGTTCCTCCAAGGTGTAAAGGTTGAGAATCACTGCGTGCCCGTTAAGGTCTGGTTAGGTTCATAATCTCGCAGGGGGTCGAGGGGGGTAGACCTCCCACCCTTTAGGAGGTTAGATTTGGTTCAGATAGTTAGGGTAATAATCCTCCTGGCAGCGAGAGGCAAGCGGACCACTTGGCTGGTGGGCGGGCTGCATATTCCTGTTTTCTGGAAGAGTATGTGGCGTTTACTCTTGAACACGTCAGGTTAGGTTACGTTAGGTTACGGATAGGGTAGTTTTGGTTTTCCTGGTCATTCAAAGGTCGCTTTGTGTGGGAATGACAATGAGGGTATTTTCGAGATAATCTATGGTTAGTTTCGGAGCTACAGCCAAGCGTCTTCACTCGGAAACCACATACTCACATATAGAACGGGAATATGCGGGCGGGCTGGCGAATGCGGGGCGGAGCACACTTGTTTTCGTACCATTCCGTCACTTCCCTGGTATTTGAGACACTGACTATTATTTCCTGTTCAGGTTTTAGTGCTTTTTCTGATGGAGATACTTTGTTATCAATGGAAACGGCGACCCTAGGATTTGGTGATGCAAATAAAAATAAACTTTTTATTGGGTTTCCAGAAAATAAAAATACCTCCATCTGAAAAAGCACTAATTTTAGGCAAAGAAAAACTAGTCAGTATCTCAGAAAATGACCGCACAGTCCTCGACCATTTTTACCCTCAGTCTCTTAAACATTTGTCTGCTCGTACCTGCCTCGCGGTCTTGGCTGGCAAAGCTTTCCATTTCTTTTATTTCTCGACACGAATTAAATGTTAAGTATGCACGAGAGAGAGAGAGAGAGAGAGAGAGAGAGAGAGAGAGAGAGAGAGAGAGAGAGAGAGAGAGAGAGAGAGAGAGAGAGAGAGAGAGAGAGAGAGAGAGAGAGAGAGAGAGAGAGAGAGAGAGAGAGAGAGAGAGAGAGAGAGAGAGAGAGAGAGAGAGAGAGAGAGAGAGATGGTTACGAAAACGTAAAATATATGAGATAAGAAAACAAAATAAATAAATTGATAAATAAGGGATAACACTAAACCTCTGGAGATTCTAATATAATAGTTCATCTAGTATCATGTTACTTTTGTCTTTCTACAGGTATTTGCATAACCAAGCAACCCACCTACACTCCTTCATTTATTTAAGTAACATAATACAGGTAACACAAGACAAGTATACACAAACCCGTCTTTCTGCCTCTGTATTCACCCCCAAACACTATACATTGTGTTATTACATCAAAATAGATCAAGGTATTACTATCCTCGCCTCAAAGCTCGCCGCAATATTACAATCTATTTGAAAAGGGTGAAGAGCGAGGACGTGTATTGGTATGTATAAGGTGAACGTGAGAATAAATA
>JACEEZ010018289.1:332500-347500 GCA_016584305.1 Chionoecetes opilio
GTGTGGTGTGTGGGGTGTGTGTGTGTGTGTGTGTGTGGTGTGTGTGTTGTGTGTGTGTGTGTGTGTGTGTGCGCGCGTACTCGGGCTGTGGTTTTTGGGGAAAGAGAGAAAATATAGGGGGTAGGGGAGAAGAAAAACGCGGTGAGGTGCAGGCAATGAAATACAATAAACAAAGCAAACACACCCACACGCACACGCACACGCACACGGACACGCACACGCACACGCACACGCACACGCACACGCACAATAAAGCAGACCCAATCTCCGATCTTCACAACTCCCTCTGTATTTAGGAGCAGCCACCAACCCTTTCCCCTTCCCCCTTTTTCCCCCTCATCCCCTTCACTACCTCGTTATATATGTGGACATGGCTAGGTCTTACTGCCTACATGCTACCCCTTGTCCTCCTCCTCTTCCCTATAACCCACCTCCTCCTCCTCCTCTTCCTCAGCAGCATCACCTTAACCCCTTTCTTACCCCACAGCAACGCTGGGTCACGTTCCGTTTCCGCAAATACTAATCAAAGTAACTTAATCAAGCGCCCTGGTACAGTGGACCCCAGACACCCTGCCGGTAAACCCTCACGCAAGGTTACCAAAACTATTAAAGAACTTAAATTACTATATACAAATGCCAGAAGCATTATTTTAAAGCGTAACGGACTAATAGCATACGTTGTTGCCGAAACGCCAGATATCGTTAGTATCACTGAGAGTTGGGTCAACACAAAAGATAAACATTTATTAGCTGAAATAGCCATTCCAGGCTATAAGACATTCCTAAATTGTCGACGCAAATAAAGCAGGTGGAGGTGTCATTCTTTTACATTAATGATAATTTGCAAGCAATCGAAATCGATAAAGTTAAATAAAGATCACTATGACTCAGTCTACGCAAAGATTAAGCTAAACGGTAAATTGCTAACTTTTGTGAGACAAATATATCGTCCTCCCAAATCTAATGCGAAGTCGAGGGCCCTCCTTTTATGACGAGATAAATTTCAGTTTGTGAACAAAAATAACGACACAATTATATGTGGAGATTTTAACCTACCTCGTATAAACTGGAATAATAATTCTGCTGATAGAGAAGGTACGCGATGCTTGATATGGTAAACGAAGTATTTTTAAATCAGGTGGTCCGTGAGTCTACAAGGGATAAAGTATCCTAGATTTAGTTTTCACTACCGACACTGATCTGATTGATTACTGCGATATAGGGAACATTGGCAAACAGTGATCACAGGTTAATCAGATGCGGCATAAATTGCAATGTAGAAAACACAGAAAATCGGTTATTAGTTCCCAATTATAATAAATCAGATTTCACGAAGATCAGTAGGGTACTAAGCGAAGTTGATTGGGTTGACCTACTAAAGGGTTTAATAACGCCAAAAACATGTGGAAAATTTATTCACAATAAACTCCAATCGGTGGTTGGAAAAACATGTTCCCATGATAAGGAAACGTCTAAATAACATAAACAAACCCAGTTGGATGACAATGAGATTCAACAAATCTTTGGCAGTAAGCAAAACGAGCGTATAAAGTTTACAAGCGATCAAATGGGGGACTGCGATTCTAGAGAATACAAATGACGAAAAACGTCTTTTGCAAAGGTTTAATAAAGACTAAAAAGCGGGGATATGAGAAAAAATTTGCAAAAGGAATCCATATCAAACCCGAAAAGGTTCTTTCAATACTTTCCCGAAGTAAGAAAAACGTAAAAACAAGTTTTGGGCCACTGAAAGATAAGAATAACATCTTGGTAAATGATAATAAGAGCATGGCATTCGACTGAATGATACTTTAATGCGGTTTTTATAAAGAAGACGAAGCTCCATTACCAGAACCAGAAAACCCATGTTATGCGGGACTCGAAAGGATAGATTGGAAATGGGAAAGAGGTAACAGTAGACGAAATATCAAAGTATTTGCAGAAACTCGACCCAGCAAAATCCGTGGGGGTGGACGAAATTTCGCCGCGTTACTTCGCGAATGCACAGTCAACTTTCGCTCCCATTATGATTTTTCTCAATATATCGCTAATGGACAAAAATGTTCCTAGTATGTGGAAATTGCTAATGTTACACCGATATTCAAGAAAGGGAGTAAGAGCCTAGCAAGTAATTATCGCCCAATTAGTCTAACGTTTGGATGTTAAACTATTTGGGAAAATATTTCAGGATAAAATAGTGTCTTTTCTCGATGAAAATAACTCAATACTAAACTCCCAGCATGGATTTCGAAATAAAAGATCCTGCTTAACAAACCTACTCGATTTTTTAATGTCATTTATTCAAACTGGGACGCTTAAAATTCCCTCGGATGTAATATACCTTGATTTTCAGAAAGCCTTCGATACAGTTCCCCATAAGCCCACTGTGACCAAGCTAAGGGCAACATGGCTTAGGAGAGCAAATATATATTAATTATGTTCATGGATTGGCGAATGGCTTTCAAATCGAAACAACGGGTAGTAATAAATGGCGAGGCATCTGATGGTTAGATGTTACTAGTGGGGTGCCTCAGGGCTCGGTCTTGGGTCCCTACTCTTTTTTGATATATATCAACGATCTGGAAATACGGACTTGTATCTAAAATATCGAAATTGCAGATGACACCAAATTAGGCGTAAAGCATATACTAGAGGGAAAAAGCGAACTCATACAAAGTGATCTCGACAAACTATCAGATTGGAGTGATAAAGGCTATTAAAATTCAATTCCGAAAAATGTAAAGTAATGCATATAGGCAACGATAACCATCAAATATAACTATCAAATGCAAAATAAATCGTTAACTGAAGTTTCAGCAGGAAAAAGGGTTTAGGTGTCAAACATCAGTAATGATCTGAAACCAGTCCGCATTGCCTAGCTGCCAGTAAAAAAGGCAAATATGATGTTGAGCTTTATTAAACGCAATTTTGAACATAAAACTCCGAAAGAATGAAAACAGTTATACACGTCCTTGGTTAGGCCGCACTTGAATATGCCGTTCAATTCTGGTAGCCCTGTTTTGTAAAAGATCAAGCCAAATTGGAATCAGTGCAAAGAAGAGCAACCAAACAAATTCCATCTCTGCGAAATTCATTTTTATGAAGAGAGACTGCGGAAACTTAATATGTTTTCCTTTAAAAGGGTAGAAGAATCCGTGGGGACTTGATAGAAACCTTTAAGATCCTAAAAGGATTTGATGTTTTATTAATCAAAGAGAACCTTTTCGAGCTTTCAACTCAAGTGACAAAAAAGAAATAATGGTTTAAAACTAAACGGTCAAAAGTTGCATCACCGATCTCCGTAAAATTATTTCAATGTTAGAGTCGTGATCGAAAGGAACAAGTTACCAGCAAATGTTGTCGGAGCCAGCACAATAACTACATTTAAAAACGACTTGACGCGCACTGTAAAGTAAATGGGTATTGAAGTGCGAATTCATATCTAGTCCCCCCTATCGATTAGTTGTAGTGGTAGGGTAGGTTTTAGTTAGTATTTTCATATCCTATCATTCTGCACTATGAAACTTCCATGTTCCTATCATCTTTAGGGACATGGTATCATTTTCCAACTGTTTTCTTACAAAGTAGTTGATAGTTAGTAGTAAAGTAGTGCAGCAGATACCCCCGTTATGGACCAATAGGTCTCCTGGTGTCTGTTATTCTATGTAATCCTATGTAATCCTATGTAATCCTATGCAATCCTCCTCCTCCTCCTCCTCCTCCTCCCTCCTCCTCCTCCTCCTCCTCCTTCCCCCACCTCCTTCCTCCTCCTCCCCATCCTTCCTCCCTCATCCTCCTCCTCCTCCTCTCCCAGTTTCGTCTGTACCCATCATATTCCTCCCCTTCCAGATCTCCCGCATCGCCTCTCTTTGCATGTTATCCTCTCGTAACCTGGATAACATGCAACATCAACTTATTTACTCCCACAACAAAGGGAGTTAGAGATAAAGAAGAGGATATTTAACGTCAACATATCCTGATAATGACTAAGGTAGTTAAAATAGAAGATATATTGAAATTATACGTAAGAAAAAGAGAAATTATACGTAAATAAAAGAGAAATTATACGTAGAAAAAAGAGAAATTATATGTAAAAAAAAGAAATACTAACGAGTCTTGTTTTCTAAAACGGAAAAGATGTGAAGGGAAATTGGCGTTTGTAGGCATAAAAGTTTTGCTAAAGTAAAACTCGCGAGAAAGTACGGAGGGTAAAAAAAAAAAAAAGGTTTCATAATATCAAATAATATGTGTGCGAATATCTTTTTGTCTGCAGGTGTTGGGAATGAGAGAGAGAGAAAGAGAAAGAGAAAGAGAAAGAGAGAGAGAGAGAGAGAGAGAGAGAGAGAGAGAGAGAGAGAGAGAGAGAGAGAGAGAGAGAGAGAGAGAGAGAAGAGAGAGAGACGAGAGAGAGGATAGAGAGAGAGAGAGAGAGAGAGAGAAAGAGAGAGAGAGAGAGAGAGAGGTGCACAGGTAGAAAGGTTGTTGGAGGAGTGAATGATTGCGTAACAGGAACGCGGGGAGAAGAGAGAAGAGTGAACTGTGACTAAAAACACGGAAGAAGAAAAAACCTGGTAGGGAAAAATGCTAAATAACAAAAACATTACTCGAAAATAAGAAAATTACATGTATACAATGGGAGGGAAAATGATATGGGATAAAGTTAGGAAGGGGAAAATATTGTAGAAAATAAACTAAGGAAAAAACGAAAACTTGAAATGTGAATATAAAGCGAAAGAAATGAACACCGCAGTAAGGAACAAAACCTCCTAAGAGTCACAATACTATTAACCCCTTGAGGCCCAGAACGTATTTTTCATTGTAATTTGGCTGCCATTAGACAATTTTAACGTGTAAATAATATTCTATAGATATGACCTGTTTATGACCCTTGTCCACTTGCTAATTTGGTATATTAAGGTAATTTTCGTTATTTTATGGGTAATAGATGAATATGCAAAGAAATATTTTGGGCGTGAAGGGGTTAAGACATTAATCGTTAGTCATTTCTGATTCACTCTTATGACTTCTTTATTGGGCGGGAACTCTTTTGGCGGGAACTCTTTGGGCGGGAACTCTTTGGGCAAGAACTCTTTGGGCGAAAACTCTTTGGACGGAAACTCTTTGGGCGGAAACTCTTTGGGCGGGAACTCTTTGGGCAAGAACTCTTTGGGCGAAAACTCTTTGGACGGAAACTCTTTGGGCGGAAACTCTTTGGGCGGGAACTCTTTTGACGGGAACTCTTTTGGCGGGAACTCTTTTGGCGGGAACTCTTTTGGCGGGAACTCTTTTGGCGGGAACTCTTTTGGCGGGAGACTCTATCTATCCTCCTGCTGATTATTATGTCCTCCTACTTGCCGCCTCTTCATTCAGTCTCCCTCCATATCCTCATCTTTTGAAAACTCCCTTCCTCCCCTCCTGCAGCTCGTATTCTCATTGGCGTCACGTTTAGTGCTTTGACTCAAGGACACGTGGATTGAATTAACCTTAATTTACATGCAAAAATATTCCATGACCAATGTTTGCATGTCCCTACGCGTCTCTGTCTGTCTGTCTGTCCCTACGCGTCTCTGTCTGTCTGTCTGTCTGTCTGTCCCTACGCGTCTCTGTCTGTCCCTACGTGTCGTGTCGTGTCGTGTCGTGTCGTGTCGTGTCGTGTCGTGTCGTGTCGTGTCGTGTCGTGTCGTGTCGTGTCGTGTCGTGTCGTGTCGTGTCGTGTCGTGTCTTGTCTTGTCTTGTCTTGTCTTGTCTTGTCTTGTCTGTCTCGTCGCCTGATATTCGAGTAGCTATGGTCAACAGCCTTGCAGCCTAAGTTGATCTCAAGAAGGCGTTTGACTCAGTGCATCGTGAGGTGAGTCACTGTGGGATCTCTGCCACTTCGCAGAATTCTGTAAGGACTATTGGTTGATGACTGGTCTGTACTCTGTCTGGGACTGAGAGAGCTGTGAAGTGTGGGGGAGGTGTATCCAGCTTCTTTCCTGTGAATACAGGAGTGAGGCAAGGGTGCGTCCCTGCTCCATCACATTTCAACACTTTATGGACTGGGTATGGGTAAAGTTGTAGATCTAAGTGATTGTGGAGCATTCCTCGGCAACACCACTAAAATCACTAATCTTGTTTTGCGATGATGCAGTCATCTTTGCTGAGTCACTGGAGGTCCTGGTGATGGCTCTCGAGGCGCTGCACGAGGAGGCAAAGCCTTTGGGACTTGTTCTCCTGGCTCAAGACCAATGTCCAGGTGTTTGGAGGCTTACTAGATGAAACAGTACAGTCTGTTCATGTGTGCGGCGAGGACATAGATCTTGGAAATTTTACATACCTTGGTAGCGCAGTCCATGATGATGGCGGGTCAAGTCAAGAAGTCTTTACGGCGGATTGGCATGACCCATGGTGTTATGGACCGCTCAGCACGAGTATTTGGCGTTGTCGGTACCTGTGCAGGGAAGCCCAAGATCCGGATCTTCAAGTCGCTTGTGATCCCTGTCTTACTCTAATGGTTGTGAGACATGGATACTAAATAGCGACTTGAAGAGGCGAAGCGATGCCCTTTGGTAATAAGTGTTTTCCTCAGAATCATGGGTATCGCTGGGATGATTTCGTGTCAAATCAGCGATTGCACCGTGAGATTGAATCGAGGCCTATTACCGATTACCGCATAGTCCGTCAGCGCCAACCCCTTTCTATATGGGCATGTGGCACGCTACCCTGAAACCGATTCTTCCCATCGGGTTGTATCTGTAAGAGACAATCCGGCGTGGAGGAGTCCTAGGGCGACCACAAGGCCGTGGCTGGGGCAAGTTGATGTTTCTTGTCGAGAGCTGCTTGGTATGGGAAATGAGCCTGTTATGGGGACTCGCCGTGGGTTAAATGAATCACAACACAATAAAACAACTAGATGTTACTCGTATGTTATTGGCTACTTGTACTTTCTATAAGATAGTAAGTATTTATTTCTCTCCGTTGAAAGTGATTGTCTCAGTTAATCAATGTGTATATTATTGCATAACATTCTAACATTCTATTGTTGCTATTACTACATGTAATACTTACCTAATAGTTAAGTAGGCTAAATGCCTTGCTTAGGGTTAAGGGGTAGACCCCCAACCTGTCTTTTGTGCATATACGTGAGTGCGCGAACAAACATACACGTACGCACCCCAACACACATACACGCCCCGCACACACACACACACTCTATTATACAAGAGCCCAGATAGAGGTTCAACTAAACAGATTTCTTCATTTTCTCAATAAAAAAGAAAATTCCTAGATCTTGGTTCACTTAAAAAGTAATAATGCTGTAAAATAAAACAGACTAATGAGAACAAAGTCATTATCTCGCTATAAGCCAAACATAAAATACACATTGATTTACGAAAGATAATTACTAATAAATTTACCAGAGCTTGAAAGGAACCGCCGTGAGCACAGACAGTCTTGATTACCGAGCCACGGACCATCAATGATACAAACATCATAGCAAAAATTAGGAAAAAAATCTTATGCAATTCTTTACCGTCAAAACACTATAGTCGCCGGGGCGCCATATATTGCAAATTTTAGCATCACAACTAATGTGTATGTGCCACTGAAAACATGTAGTGCGATGTACATAATATAAACTACTGTGCATGCCTCTTCAATGGCACATACAAGTATGTAGTGATGCTAAAATTTGTACTATAAAGGGGCCTGGTGACATTAGTGCACTGGCGACTATAGAGTTATTGATGGTGTTGAATGTTTTATTTTTGCTGGCAAAATAAATTAGAATACACAAAAATAAAGGGATTTTAGGCAACAAAAAAAAGGTATTTTAGGCAGTAAGGGGCTATGACATCCTTCGACCCCGAATGTTCCTCATTACTAGTGTTAATATTCATACTAATTGGCTGCGTCAATATAAATTTCATCAGTCGTTTATTTCCTCCAGTATATAAAATTACGAGCAACCATCTAATGCCCTTTCTTCCCCTCCCTGATTTAGTATTACGAAAATACCACGTAACTGTGGAAATCTGGTCATACTGTATAATATTTTTCAATTAGTTCATTCAGTATATTCTACAATGCAGTACAGTCTTGCTGATGGTATGCCGTTCTGGGCCTATATTTTACATTCTATTTATCACATCGTTTAAAAATACAGTGCAAATATGCAGCGCTGTTCTCAATCTAAAACAATTTCCTCCCATCTACTGTATCTTTTTCACTTCAGTCTAGAGTTCATTCTCCATTCCGTTATGAAAGCTTCACCAACGCCCAACTATCCGTACACTTCTCTTCGTTGACTGTTCCATGAAAGAAACGACGTATATTTTTTATAGCAACATTTTTCTTATTCTGTCATTGCGCAGCTGGAAATTGCTATCTAATATTTATTTGAGAGCAATTTAGTTTTTTTTTCTTTCTTCGGGTGGTTGATGCCATCACAACTCCGCGGAAAGTAAAGTAGGGGCCAAAAGGGGCAGATTAAACATAAAGTCCCAAACCTTCGTCCCCCTAAGGTGTTTTTTTTTTAGGTCTAGCGCCCAGGGTCCAACATCTACAGCCAAAAAGCGCCAAAAAAGTTAAAAAATTGTAAAAAAAAATTCTACCATGTTACACAATTCCCCTCCCCCGCGACCACACTAACACAATTGAGTAAAGGCAAACATGGCACCCAAGCTGTAAATAAAATACTATGACAAAGTACAGAATAAACAAGATCGAGTTCACCCCGGTAAGAGTGGTGCCCTCATAATACTTTACTCTATATAGGAAAACCCTAGAATACAGGATAAAAGCATTTTAGTTTGTTGCGAGTGCAAAAAGGTGAATATCCGCGTACCTGGTGAAATTTTGGGAACGAATGGGATAGGGGGTGGGGGAAGGTGTTGTGTGTGTGTGTGTGGGGTGTGTGTGTGTGGGTTGGTGTGTGTGTGTGTGTGTTTGTGTGTGTGTGTGTGTGTGTGTGTGTGTTGTGTGTGGGGTTGTGCTCTCTGTGTGGGGGGTGTTACGAGAGAGAGAGAGAGAGAAAAAGGGAGAGAGGAGAGAGAGAGGAAAGGAGAAGAGAGAGAGAGAGAGGAGAGAAGGGAAGAGGAGAGAGGGAGAGAGAGAGAGAAAAGAGAGGAGGAAAGAGAAAGAGAGAGAGGGAGAGAAGGAGAGAAGGAGAGAGGGGGGGAGAAAAAAAAAAGAAAAAAAAGAAAAAAAGAGAAAAAGAGAAACGGTCGGACAAAACAAAAAAAAAATAGACAATTTAACAAACAAACTAAAGAGACAAAATGAGTCCTTAATTTCCCCGGGCCCATAAAGGGCCCATCCAATAAAAAAATTTACAATATTATCAAAAAATACTGAAAAAGATACAAAAAGATTAACGGTATTTACCTCATCCACTAATAAATAATTTGGGGCACTTTACCTAAAAATTCAAAAGAGAATGAGAAAGAATTTCAGTGTCCTAAGATTTTAGCTTAAAATACTTAAAAATTTTTTTTAAAAAAAAAAAAAAAAAAAATTAACAAAAAAACCCTTTACTTCCTTAAAAAACGGGAGAGAATTAAAAGGGGCAGGGGGCCAAATTTTAGTTCGGAAGGTGTCTTTTTTACTCCTCTCTTAAAAAATTTTTAAAGTCGTAGGAAGATGGAAAATAAAAAGCGGGAAAGGAGAGTACCAGAGTTTCCATAAGGGATGAAAGAGTAAAGAACTGTTTAACTCTTGCATTAGGAAGAGGGACAGAATAGGGATAAAAAAAAAGTAACGTTTTGTGCAGCGAGGCCCCAGGGAGGGGGAAAAAACATCGTTGTTAGTTAGTGAGCATTGAGCATGAACATAACATATCATGTAACTGACAGAAATTTCTATGAAAGTATGAGTAACAGAAGCACCGGACTAACCAACAACTACTACAGGCATATTTTAATTGGGTGTCTAAATATCAAAAACTAAAAAACAAAATGAATATCAAATTATTAAATGCCCCCCCCAAAAAACTTTTAAAACCGACTATTAAACATTTACCCTCTTTCCCCTTGTGATGCAAAGGGTTCCAGAGTTTTCTGAGTAAAGGGTTTAAAAAGGGGGTTAAAGGGGGGTTTTAACAAATACGATATAAATAAAGTTATTTTAGGGGAATCATCGTTAAAATGTATTGGGATTCGGGGCGAGATAAACAAACTTTGAAAAAAAGCAAGCAAAAACAATTTATGGGATTGTGGATAAAAAATTTAGTGGGCAGGAGAAGGGTTAAAAAAAAAATTTTAAGGGGTTTTTTTTTTTTTGGGTTAAATTTAAAAAATTTCCCCCGGCATTTTGTCATTTGGGAAACCTCCAGGTTAAAAATGCATCGGGTAATTAATTGTGGGTAATTCATTTTTTTTTGATAAATTGCGTTTAAAAAGTATTCAGTTCAAAATTTTTACTTCCCCCCTTTTCAATTACCCCAACTCTTCCCTCTTCCCAATAACCCCAAAATCCTAAAGGCTTTCCAATTTTATTCTAAACCCCGAATATTCCTTTTGAAATGCTTTTTTTACACCACGAATTATTTCCCCTCGATGTTTTGCGGTCTATAACTTTTGTGGAAAACTTTTCGTCCCCCAGGATGTCATTTTTTTTTCCCTACTTCAAAATTCCGTTTTTTCGTTTATGAATTTTAAAAAGTTACGGGGGCCTTTGCGGAATTGTTTTCTCTCGCCTTGGGGAAAATAAATACAAAATGGCTTTTGGGACACAGATACATTCATATTACAAAAAAATTTTTAAGACCAAAAACTCTAAAAAACGTAAAAAAAAAAAAACAAAAAAAAAGAACAGGGGACGGGAAAAATGGATTTTTTCACAAACGTCACACAACGAGCAAATGTTACGGGAACACAAACCCTTTTACTATGCTCTTAAAAAACAAAAAAACAAATCATCTCTCAACAACTTTTTCATAAAAACCCCGTGGCCGTCCGGGGTTTACGTTTATACATTCTAATAATATGGGTTTTTAGCTTGTTTTCGTTTCATGGAGTGATTGCTGAAATTCAAACTAAAACGAAAGGCTTCTAACGAGATAAGGAGTAAAAAAGTGACTTATTTTGTCCTCAGTTCCACCTCACAAAGTATACGAGGCAAAAATAAAGGTCCCTGCATATAGCTTCACAAAAAAATACACAGAATTGATTTTCGAGCTAAAAAACCCACGGGTCGTCATGCGTTTTGACTTTATAAAACTTCTGGTATTTAAGACGGAATATTTTAAAGGTTAAGGGGAGTTTTTCTACACATACAGGGTTTTCTTTACAGTAAATTGATAGTTCAAATAAAAAAAAGTTTATCTTTCATAAATTGATGTTCAATAAAAAAAATCTTTTTATATTTACAGTGAATTTATTTTAAATAAAAAATGTTTATCTTTGCAGTGAATCGATATTCTAATAAAAAAGTTTTTTGTTTTGTTTCGTTTAGCAGCAAACAAATAAAATTTCAGTAATAATATGTTCATAATCTAGCATTTACTAAATTTTTTTTATTAACTTTAGTTTTATATACCCCATTATTTGTTTAAACCCTAAAATTCAGGTAAAGGCGCCTTAAAACCAAGAAATACTACGATAATATAAGAACATTGCACGCAAGTGGGAATTTACAACAGAATAAGCCACGTCATTTATCAAAGAATCTATTTCATTTATCCTATTATATTCCCTTTTAAATTTTTCCTGTTTTTCCCCTCGACCCGTAAACCCTGTGGTTTTTGTCAGCATGAAACTTAGGGTGAACAAGATGAGACGACGAGTGTGATCGGGCACCATGTGAACTTCAAATGAGTTGGCGCAAAAATTAATGTCATTATGTTTCGCTGCCAAATCAGTCTTTTTTCCCCTAAAAAAACTCTGACATAAAGTCCTGCTTTTAAAACTTGTTATCATGGCCATCAAGGGTCGTTTTCCCAAAGGGTTGTTTTCATTAATTACATACTTGTTCGTGGGGGAAAGATGCGTTTTGGGTACATTATTATTCCCTTTGGGGTTTTTTTCGGGGCATCGGGAAATGGATGTTTTGGTGGGCCGGAGGAAAAATTTTGGGATAAATGTGAATATTGATTGTCATTTTGCTTTTTCCTCTATCTAAAATTATATACTATGATAAAAAAAATTTTGCAATGATGATGAAAAATGACCTCCTTTTTTGAAAAAATAAATGAGAATGTCAAACCAAAAGCGAGTAAAGATCTTTAAAAAACAACATCATAACTAAAGCACTGGTGACCTTTGTGCCTTTATCCTGTAGCTCAATCAAAATTTACCGTCCACACAGGTCACGGCCGCAGGAAGCCCACACACAACAGTTGACCTCCCGGAAATTTCTTGACGTGGACTGCGAGTTTAATTAGACAGATGTTCACTCTGGAACCCAGCTTCAGATGCAAACTTTCGGCCCCCCCCAGAACCCTGCGAAACAAGATCTTTGACGGTTTACGCGGCACCGGTGAAAAACCCCCCCCAGCATAAAGCCCTTTATACAAGGATACCAAAACTGGGTTTTCATACATATGTTTGTTTTAAGCACCAAAGAAGGCTTCCTGGGAAATCCCCCGGGTGGGGCCCCGAGCCCAAAAAAAACAATAAACCTGGCTTGGTTTCTTGAAGAGACACCATATCCCCCATGAAGGGAGGCCCCTTTCCGGCCCCCCTCAGTTTAAAAATTTCCCCGCCCAGAACCTCGGACAACTGGACGTCCCCCCCCGTAAAAAAACGGAGAAAAAAGTTTTTTTTTTTTACCCCACTTTTAAACAAGTGTTAGCCCCCCGCCAAACCCGGGGCGAAAACCCACCCGCTACTTGTGGTCCCTCGGAGGGGAACCTTTTTAAGGGCCTCTTCGTCCTTAAAATTGGGTAAATAATCCCCCGAGAAAACCGCATCCTCGAGACTCCCCCCCGGAAGGACGGAAAAAAAGGGTTTTTTTCTCCAATTTTTGAGAACCCGGTTTTTTTTTAAGGAACCCGGGGGGGGATAACATTTGATTTTTCCCATTGGGAAACTCAGGATGAAAAGTAGGCTCAGCGGTACTTGGCCCGGAGGGAGCCCCCCTTTTGAAACCCCCGGGAAAATGGCCCTTTTGGGGGGGTCTTTGTCCCAGGATTCTTTTACTATATTGGCCGCAAAATTAAGTAAGGGCCGGGCTTAAAAAATTATAGATTTTTTTAGAAATTTTATAAAAATAATTATGGAAAAAAATTATTTTTTCTTTTTTTTTTTTTTGGGGGGGGGGGAAAACCCAAAAAGATTTTTACTTTTGCCCCCGTTTTCTGTTTTTAAAAAAATTCAACTACAACCCCTTATACCCAAAGATTTTTAAAAAAAATTATGAAAAGGGGATAAAATATTACCCCTTTGGAAAATTATATTTAAAAAAATTTTAAAAATGTTTCGGGGTTTTTAAAACACTAGATTTAAAAACAAATTTTTTACAAATTTTACTTTTGGATTTTTTTCAAAATCCCCATTATAAGTTTTAATATAAGGGAAAGACTAGGGGCCCTGATTTTAAAACCATTAGATTTTAAAAAATCCTAATAAAAAAAAGCGGAGGTTCTTGAACTGCTTTTTTTGGCAAATCCCGATATTTAAATTATATTTTTTAAACCCGTTACTGTTTAAAATTTTCCCCAAAACCCGTTATAATGAACAAATAAATGTTTTACAAAAAACAGTGCCCAAATTAACATGGTTTTTTCCCTCAAAAGATTCCCAGGGCCCCCTGCATATTGTTTAAAAATTCAGTTACAAAAAGTACTTCAACCCTTCAGATCAGGAAAATTGCCCCTGCACTCCCCCCAATGTGAGAGATTTTTCAAAACGCATTAACTGGTAGACCCCCCACCCAGGGTTTTGGCGCTTGCGTCTTAAAAAGCGACCTTTTGAGGGGACGGCATCCGGAAAAAGAAAATTAAGCTTTAAGTAAAGGCTAAAGGGGAAAGGCCCCAAAAACAAGGAAAAAACTATGAAAAAGGGAAAATTTTTTCCAAGTTACCAAAACAAGGACCTCGAATGCCAACGTTTCCGCCCCCCCAAACCCCCCCCCACCGGGGCAAACAAATAAAAAAAAAAAAAAAATGTGCAAAACCCACATGAAGGTCTTGTAAACCAGCCAAAAAAATTTTGCGGGAAAGTCAAAAAAAGACTTTGGCCTTTTTCAAAAAAAGAAAGGGTGGAACAAGCAAAAACATTGCCCGCATTCCTTGTGCAGCTTCAGTGCGGCAGGGGGCCACGTGGCTTTACCATCCCGAAGCCCCTAAAAGGTGAGCGTTGTGCCCGGATAAAAAGAACATCAGTTTAGCGGTAACCCCCCCCAAAAAATAGACTGGGGGGCGCCCCCGCGCACCAAAAAGGGGGAAAAACGGTTTTTTTCTGGCAAGCGGGAAACCAAATGGGAAAAAAACACCGAAACTGACACCTGTTTTAAAATGTTTGGTACTAAACCCGCGAAGGTGGAATTGGTTTCAAGCATCGAATGTAGCCACGAGGAAGCAACACCGATGTTTCTCCAGCAAAGCCCGTCCCCACAAAAGACGACATCTTAGTGGCAGATACCCCACTTTTCCCTGATCATCATCTTCATTCAGCAGAACCTCGATAGTCACTCTTCATCAGACGAGGAACAAAGGTTTGAGTCAAATGATTGACGTTTAAAATTGGCTGCGTTTTTGGGGTTGGGTTTCAGTCATTGCCAGGGCTTCAGCATGGAGCGGGGTGACCGTTAGTCCCTCTGGCGCCAAGGAAGATAAAGGCTTTGAAGCTTGTGCAAACGAAAGATCTGTATCTTCAAGCATTCACAGATTGGGGACTTTGTGGAATGTACCAACGACGTTTCAATAGCATTCAGGCCTTCACGTGTCAGCTTTTACGCCAAACACGAAAATCGTCGGTGGGTAATTCCTCCGTTATCACATGTTCTGTGCAAAGAAGGGGCCCGTCAATCTGGGCAATTGCCGCCTTGTGGAAAAACTCCTTTTATGCAGAACCCTTAGGG
>JACEEZ010018290.1:0-2500 GCA_016584305.1 Chionoecetes opilio
TACTACCACAAAATCTTCTTCTCAATACTCTTCTCAATATCATGTTCTGCAATACTCTCTGGGGTTTTAATTTCCAGAATATTATCACAAAATATATTTCTTCTCAATATCATGTTTCTGCAATACTCTCTGTGATCAAAAGTTCCAGAATATTACTACAAAATATTCTTCTTCTCAATATCATGTTTCTGCAATACTCTCTGTGATCAAAAGTTCCAGAATATTACCAAAAATATTCTTCTTCTCAATATCATGTATCTGCAATACTCTCTGTGATCAAAAGTTCCAGAATATTACTACAAAATATTCTTCTTCTCAATACCATGTTTCTGCAATACTCTCTGTGATCAAAAGTTCCAGAATATTACCAAAAAATATTCTTCTTCTCAATATCATGTTTCTGCAAAATCTCTGTGATCAAAAGTTCCAGAATATTACCAAAAAATATTCTTCTTCTCAATATCATGTTTCTGCAATACTCTCTGGGATTTTAATTTCCAGAATACTACTACAAAATATTCTTCTTCTCAATATTATGTTTTTGCAATATTCTCTGGGATCAAAAGTTCCAGAATATTACTACAAAATATTCTTCTTCTCAATATCATGTTTCTGCAATTCTGTACTCTCTGGGATCTTCATTTCCAGAATACTCCTTTATTACCTCAACATCTTTCTTTCTCAATAGGCTACATGTACCCTCAATATAGACCAATAGGTCTCCTGGTGTCTGTTCTTTTCTGTGTTCCTATGTATTCCTTCTCCTCTTGGCCTGGAATATTCTATTCTGCTGTGATATTCGTAGGTTTGGCGTCAATAATGCATAACGTTATAATATAGTCACAATGTAATATGAAGGGGAGACTCCGGGGGGTCCCTTATTTATCGATGGATTTCATCGCAACTTTCAGGGAATCTTCTTCACAGTCTTAGCAATGTATACAAAGTGTATCAGCAAATATCTGAGATTCCATAAAAAAAAAAAAAAAAAAAAAAAAAAAAAAAAAAAAAAAAAAAAAAAAAGTGTCATTTTTGGGTGTATATTAACTCAAATATATCTCTGATACTAATGTTTCAAATTTGAAGAATGTTGACGAGTTTAATATTTTTTATATATGCAAATTTATGTTTATAGTTCAGTATGACCTGTATTCCCGTAGTTTTTGCGTGTCAAAATAGATTTTTTTCTAAATCATATCAATTATCGAACAGTGAGTTGGGTGTGAATAATAATATAATTGATGCCTTGGAAAAAGGCTAATACCTCATGACATTCATTATCCATTCATTATTATAGAAGAAGAACAGACACCAGGAGACCTATTGGTCTATATTGAGGGTATCTGCTGAACTACATACTACTATCAAACTACATGTAAGATAACAGTTGGAAAAGTATACCTTGTCCCTAAAGAGGATAGAAACCTGGAAGTTCCTTTATGAAGAATAAGAGGAATGAAGTATGCTAACTGAAACTACCACTAACCCTAATAATCCTGGGATGTTAATAATATAATTCGCGGGGCAATATCAAAACATACTCCTATACTTTAAAAAAAAAAAAAATACGTAGAGCCGAAGTAATCCAGTTAGGCAGCTGATGCTAAATATTTATCAAGTTTAGTAGTTTAGCAGTATTAAGAGGAGGAGGAGGAGAAGCATGAAAATTGCACTATCCTGCACTGCCAAGGGGTGGAAGGAATATATGTGAGTGACTGGTGGATGACTTGTACATATGTTTCTGAGCTGTCTTTCTACTACTGTGTATGAGTGGGAGGAAATATTTAGGAAGATTGATTTTCTGTATATATGTATATATTATATATATATATATATATTATATATAAATTTTTTTATTTTTTTTTTTTTTACATCACAAAGGACTGGCCAGGGGCACAAAAAAAATGGGTAACACAAAGCCCGCTTAGTTGCCAGTCCCTATAAAGAAGACAGTAAGAGAATGAAATAAAAAAGAGGGGTAAGCCAATTTAGTTCGGGAGGTGTCTTGTTACTCTTCTTCTGAAAAGATTTGAGTCATAGGAAGTGGAAAATTAGAAACAGGAAGAGAGTTCCAGAGTTTATCAGTGAAAGGGATGAAAGAGTAAAGATACTGATTAACTCTTGCATTAGGAAGATGGACAGAATAGGGATGTGAATGAGTAGAAAATCTTGTGCAGCGAGGCCGCGAGAGGGGTGGAGGCATGCAGTTAGCAAGTTCAGAAGAGCAGTGAGCATGAAAATATCGATAGAAGAGAGCAAGAGAAACAACATTACGGCGGTGATTTAAAGATTGAAGACAGTCAGTCAGAGGAGAGGAGTTGATGTGACGAAAAGCTTTTGATTCGACCCTGTTTAGGAGAGCTGTATGAGTGGATCCTCCCCAAACATGTGAGACATACTCCATACATGGGCGGATAAGGCACCTGTAGAGAGCAAGCAATTGGGAGGGAGAAAAAAAAGGACGCAGACGCCACAGCACACCTAACTTCTTAGAAGCTGT
>JACEEZ010018290.1:5000-28054 GCA_016584305.1 Chionoecetes opilio
GTCGATTTTAGCAGGAAATCGGAAAACTGACTTCCCGCAAGGATTGTCGCCCCCAGCCGCGATGCTTTTCTTTTCCTCGTGCTTTGGGGCGGCATTGGACTACAACACACTTCCTTCCCATGATGCAACTTGAGGTTTTCGGGATCTGTTTTGGGTAGACAAGCATAAACTATACTAAGTCATCTCGATTCTGGAAAAAATAAAACTGAGAAGCATGGAAATTTATATTATATAATCTTTGTAATTGTATTCAGTGATATACAATTTTTTTTTTATACATGCGATTGACATGTTAATAAATATGAAAATTTGATTTGGCTTTATCAATATACATGATTTGCCTTATGTCTTATAATATTATATAAGGGGGTAAAATTGAAAAATTAGAAATTCAAATTGATGTAGGTTAGAGATGTTCTATCCAAAAAATAAGCTCATATTTGAATTCCTTGTATAAAAAAACATAATTTTGACACCCCTCATGAGAAGATTTCATTCAGATTCATGATGGCACCCAAATATGACCCGCCGTGAGGTAGATACAAAATCAGAGTTTACATTATTGAGAACTGTGTATGGATTCTATTGCTTAGGTAACTGATTCTCTCTCTCTCTCTCTCTCTCTCTCTCTCTCTCTCTCTCTCTCTCTCTCTCTCTCTCTCTCTCTCTCTCTCTCTCTCTCTCTCTCTCTCTCTCTCTCTCTCTCTCTCTCTCTCTCTCTCTCTCTCTCTCCCCTTCAAACACATACAAAAAAATAACATCATTGAATTGATTGAACAGCATGAAAGTTTCTGCATCAAGTATAGGCGTCCAGCCTCTGGCCCCTTTGCTTTTGGCTCAGTTCTTGCGGCTGGAACGTGGCAGCGAGCCACGTTCCAACCAATTAACTCATTACGCTAATTACTCATTAAGGGCTTGTTCTACGCAAAAAGTTTGTTTAACAGACCCCCATTGATTTTGACAGCACTACGTGCATGTCAAATTTCAGCTCAATCCGACAATATTTTGGAGTAGTTATTAACTTTTTGGCTTAAACTTGGTTCCACTCCCCTTACGCGAATGGGTCTTATGGTAAGTAGCAGCTCGCTTCGCTCGCTGCCAATCATCTAGTACTAAATACATTTCTGCCACACTGCTACTCTAGATCAGAACCTTTTCTAAGTTTCCTATTTTGCTGTCAACCGGAGACAGCAAGACACCTTCCGTAAATATAGTTTGACTCCACTTGGCACGCTGGACATACACACTGTACAAACACACTTATAAAAACTCGGGAATATCTGACCAGCGTCAACAAATAAGAAAAAAAAAAAACGAGACGCCAGACTCTCCTAAACAAGATGAAAATATTGAGAAATGTATTGATTTTTTTTCGTCTTGTCCCTCTTTTTGGTGTCTTAAGTTCTGTTTCAGATGCTCCCTGCTGACTTACAGCAGTGAGGATTCGAACCGGCTAACCACAGAATGACAGGTCAGCGTGCTTGACCATCGGGCGGCATGTGTGTATTCACCTAGTTCACCTAGTTGTATTTTACAGGACCTGAGCTACACTCGTATGGCCCCGTCTCCATATATTCATTTTATCATTCATCCTTAGTGTTTAGTGTTGGACGAAACCACCACCCCGGGAGGCGGGTCATAAATTCCTGGCTAACATGCGGTACCTATTCACTGCCGGATGGACAGGGGCTTGGGTGATAAGGAAACAACCCATCTATTTAAGCTCCGTCCGGGGATCGAACCCGGGACTTCTCGTTGTGAACCAAGCGTGCTACCACTATACTACGGAGTACCATTAGTGTGTGTGTGTGTGTGTGTGTGTGTGTGTGTGTGTGTGTGTGTGCGTGCGCTAAATTTCCGACGAGAATGTTATCGACTATGCTAGCAGACAGTCAAAAGAACATCATAAAGGTAGAAAAGGAAACATTAAAAAATTTGTGAATAAATTAGATGTACAAAAACAAGTTATGTCAGTGGTTGTCACGAAACAGGTGCATAAACCACTCCCACCTTACCTGCCTTGTGCCTTCCTTCCTTCCTTCCTTCCTTCTTCCCTCTCTCCCTTCCCTTCTCCCTCCCTCCCTCCCTCCCTCCCTCTCTCCCTCCCATCCTTCTTTCCTTCCTTCCTTCTTTACTTCCTTCTTTTTTAGGAGGGGGGGGGGGGAGCGAGGTAGTACAGGCCCTACCGGGCATTGTTAAGTATTATTGTCCAAGCGAGCGAAGCGAGCTTGGACACCTATTTCAGCCGAAATCAGGTGTCATATAGGCTTGTAAAATGTTTCCACGAATTCTTCTTCTTCTTCTTGTGACCGTTGTGGATAAGAAAGATACAGGCGCAAAGGAAGAAATTTGGCACAGAAAGTTATATTTCGTCTCTTAACTCATTGTCCAAGCGAGCGAAGCGAGCTTTTAGCATTTATGCTAAAATTCGTAATATATTGTACCTGGCGACATTAGTGCAGTGGCGAAAGTAGTGCATTAGTGCAGTGGAAATAAAATGAGTTCGTAGCCTTCACAACAACAGTGTCTGAGCGTCGCCGCTCACCGATACCACCGACTAGCTCGTAGACCACCGTCGGGTTAGGACGTGCTGCTCTGTGGACTAGACATTTCACCGGCACCGGTTGAGTTGGGGTGCGCGCGCCCCCTGTCGGCTCGTCAAACATTAGGTTTAGTGCCTTCTCCCCGTCCAATGTGTTCCCTAGTCCTACCGTCCTTCGGCGGCCTTGGCCGCCGCCATGCCTGGGTCTTTGCCTGGGTATCGGGGCGACATGGAAGTAGACCCGGAATTCCCTGCTCTCTCCAACAAGCGCGGCCCGCCCTCCCCGCCCAGGGAAGCCCGGAAAGCCCCCCGCTCCACTCAGGAACAACAGCAGCAGCCCCAAGAGCAGCAGCAGCAGCCCCGGGTCCAGCAGCAGCTGCCCCAGGATCCACTGCAGTCGGCCCTGGAGCCGCAGCATCGCCCGGACACACAAACTAAGGTTACTTTCCTGCTCCGGGCCTGTAATGGCGCCCGTGTTTTCTCTCACCCCGGCCGGGTCTCTCATGCACTTCATACCAGCCCGTTGGGCAAGTACATCATTGAGGGGGAGACCCGCTCCCTAGGTAATGGATCAGCCTTGGTGGTGGCGCTGTGGGAGAGTGTCATCCCCAAGGTGCCCATCCTACAGGACGTCACCTTCACCCTAGGAGACTGGCAGGTCACTTGCCGCCGTGCCGAGAGGGCCGGTGCCCTGGCGCAGTATGGGAAGGTGGGTCCCCTCTCTGAGGAAATTAAGGATCTTGAGGAGATCCGCAGTACCCTGAGGGCCCTGGACGGCAGTGACATCGAGGAGGTCTCATGGATCCCCCCCCGAAGCCTGCCCCGCTCCACCACGGGTAGGTGGATCCGTCTCAAGGTGACAGGTTCCTTGCCATCAAGGGTGTGCATCGGCCAGCTGGTGTTCTGGCCACAGCCCTACCTGCTCCCGATCCTCCGTTGCCCTGCCTGTCTAAAGGTCGGCCACTCCATCAACACCTGCCGATCTTTCGTGCGCTGCGGCCGCTGCAGCGGCCCCCATCCGAGCCATGGGGCGGAAGTTGCCTGTGACAGGCCTTTCTGCTGTTTTCAGTGTGGGGGGCATCATGGCCTCAGGTCTGCCCACTGCCCTTTCAACCAGGAGGCCCAACAACTGTACGGCAGGCTGGTCCAGGAAGGGATGCCCCTTCCTGACATCAACAGTCGTCTGCGGCTCCTCCCACTCCCGAAATTCCGGCCACCTCCTCCATCACGACCTCCCACTATGCCATCCCCTATGGCTGCATCGCCACCCAGGGCAGTCCACCCCGATGTCGCTTATTCCTCTGTTGCCACGGGGAACAGGTACACTGTCTTACAGGACCTAACGGAGGATGATGACCCTCCCCGGGACCCTCTTCCCCCTTCCCCTCCTTTCCTCGCGGCCCGTTCCCCGAGACCCAGACGCTATGTACGATCGCCCCGCTAGCCGGCTGCACCCATGGCGCCTGCTGGGGGTTCATATTCTCCTGCCTCCCCTGGGGACCCCACCCACTTCACGACAGAGGCGGACGTCCACCACCCGCCGTCCTTCCTCTCTCGGGACGATGCCGTGCCTGCCTCCTCTGCCCCCCGTGCTGCTTCTCGGCCCCAACGCCTTCCTGGGCCACCCCCACCGCCCAACACGCCTCAATTGCCACCCCCTCCGCATCCTGTTCCGTCCACGACAAGACACAACGTCATGCCGCAGATTTTCACCCTTCTCATGGAAGCTTACCGCCTTTACCAACAGGGCTCGTCAGTCCCTGCCATACTAGCCAGTCTTTGGCCAGCACTCTCCTCCGTCCTCAACGTTTTCCTCCAGTGCTAGGCCTCTCCCTTCTCCTGTGGAATGCCCGTTCCCTGCTCAGGAAGACCCCCGAGTTCAAGACCTACTTGGGGGAAACTTTACCTGCGGTGGTTGGGTTGTGTGAGACGTGGCTCTCCCCCCACCTCTCCCTCAACCTAACCGGCTACAACATCATCCGGAAGGACAGACCCCAGGGGCGTGGAGGTGGCGTCCTCCTTGCAATTCACGACTCCCTTGACCATTCCCCCCTTGCCCTCCCACAGTGGCAGCACGGCCACCTCGAAGTGGTCGCTGCCAGGGTTGCTACGCAACAGGGTGGGTTATCCGTAGCGGTCTGCTATAACGCTGATGGTGCCACATACCGGGAACTGACTCACTACTTTTCCCTCCTTCCTCCGCCTGTTGTCATCATGGGTGACTTCAATGCCCATCACAGGTGCTGGGAACCTGACCTCCCTCTCCACCTCACCAACACCTCCGGGAGGGCGCTCTTTCAGCTCATCCTTGACTCGCCTCGCCTGTCCCTTCTTTCACCCCCGGGTCTGCCTACCCGTTACCATCCCCACACGGGTGCTACTTCTGTATTGGACCTATTCCTTGGGGACCCAGCCTTCAGTGCCATGACCGTCACCACTGGCCCTTACATGGGGAGTGACCACCTTCCCCTCGTCGCCTCCTTCCGTGCCGTCACTGCCAGGCCTCACCCCGGTTGCCTGCCTCGCTGGAAACTCACGCCTTCCGGCTGGCCCCTCTTCGAGGCGGCACTCCACGACCCACCGGATCTCTCCTCCCTTTCCCTGGAGGAAGCCGCTGCCTCCCTTTCCACATTCCTGGAGGACGCGGGAAAGGCTGCCTTCCATCTCTCGACGCGTCGCGCCCCTCGCCGTCCGGGCAAATCTTGGTGGAACGACGACTGCGCCCAGGCAGTCAAGGCCCGTAGGAGGGCATAGAACCTATGGCGTCGAAGGCCCACACTACAGCTTGGGGCTCAATATCATAGACTCGATGCCATGTGTGCCAGGACCATCCTCCTTGCCCAGAGGAAGGCGTGGGGCTCCCACTGCGCTTCCCTCTCTCCATCCTCCTCCACAAAGCGTACGTGGGATTTTTTCCACTCCATGGAGGGGAAAAAACAACGCCTCTCACTGCCCCTGAAGGATGGTGCCAACCCCCTCCTAGATGACCCGCAGAAGGCTGCATTGCTTGCCGCACACTACCAGGACAAGATTGGTCTCCGGTGTCCTCTCGCGTCATCCCTTACCATCAATGCGGCGATAAATACTGCTGTTGCCTCCCCTGGCATCTCGGCACTCACCAGTCCTTTCACGACTGATGAGGTGGACCGAGCCTTGTCCACCTTAAGACCGGGGAAAACTGCGGGCCGGGATAACGTGCCGTATGAGTTCCTGCTTCACATGACACCTCCCTTGAAGTCCACGGCACTCTCCCTCTTCAACACCAGTTGGCTCCGGGGCGTCTTTCCTACGTACTGGAAATCCTCCACCCTGCTACCTATACCCAAACCCGGGAAGGACCCCACACTCCCGTCCACATACCGCCCTATCGCTGTTCTCTCCTGCGTGGGTAAGCTCCTGGAGCGACTGGTGGCCACTCGCCTATCCTGGTGGCTGGAGGATGGCCATCTCCTGAGAGAGGTGCAGTGTTGCTTCAGACCCCGCAGGAGCACCCTAGATGTCCTGGCGCAGCTGGAGTATCACATCTGTGACACTTACCGGGGTAGGGAGGTCATGACCTCCCTCTTTGTAGATCTAGAGGGAGCATTTGACTCTGCGTCCCACGAAGGCATCCTCCGTAAGTTGGCTTCCATGGGAATCACGGGACCCACCCTCGCCTGGCTCCGGTCATTCTTGTCAGGCCGGTCTTTTCAGGTTGCGGTTGGTGCCTCCACCTCTCCTTCCCGTCCAATGCAGAGAGGAGTGCCGCAGGGTTCCATCCTCAGCCCTTTGCTGTTCAATGTCCACCTCTCAGACCTCCACATTCCTCCCCACTCTCACCTTCTTATCTATGCAGACGACATTACCATCATCAGCAGAGCCAACACTCAGGCCCAGGCACAGCTATGCTTGCAGGAGGCAGCTGATACACTAACTGACTGGGTGAGGACATGGGGTCTCTCAATTAATGCTCCCAAAAGCTCCCTTATGTGCTTCACCCTCAAGCCTGTCCGCTCTCCACTCACTGTCACCCTTAGTGGCTCCCCGGTGCCTTACACCAGGTCCCACACCTTCCTCGGTATGCAGCTGGATGGTCCCCGCCTGACCTGGTCTCATCATATTGAGTACCTCCGTACCACCTGCAACAGGCGCCTCAACATCATGAAGCGGGTGGCTGGTGTCCGCTGGGGGGCCAGTCGTGACCTCCTTTTGCACTACTACCAGGCGGCCATCAGATCTAAGGTGTCTTATGGCAGCTGCATTTATGGCTCAGCAGAACTTTCCACCCTCAGGAAACTGGACGTCCTGCAAAATGCGGCCCTGAGGATATCCATGGGGACAATGAGGTCTTCACCTGTCATCGCCCTACACGCAGAGAGCGGTATCCCCCCGTTGCAGGTACACAGGAGGGAGATCCTGTGTAGCCAGTACCACCACATCATGTCCCTGCCACCATCCCACCCCCTCGCCACTCTCTATGCCAACTCCGGTGTGGATCCTTACACTCCAGTCTGGCTTCCTGGAGCCCGTCAGCCCCTACTGGTCCGTGCACTGCTGGCCCACTCTGTGCTGAACCTGCCACCACCTCCTACTCAGCCCATCAGCCCACACTCCCCGGTCCCATCCTGGCTGGACATTTCCCCGTTGGTTGCCCTGACTATCCCAGATCTTCCTCCCAAAAACTTAGCTAGCGTGCTGGCAGCTCCTTTATTCCGTCAACTCGACATGTCACTCTACCACAACCACCTTAAGATCTTCACTGACGGCTCTCACTCCCCCACCATTCCGTCTACAGGCGCTGCCGTCTATGACCCTCGCTCCAACATCTGCAGGACGTGGCGGCTGCCCCCTGAAACGGACGTTCTGACGGCAGAACTCTTCGCCATTCGCCAGGCTGTGTCTTACCTGAACACCACCTACGCCCCGGCCAGAGTTGTGATTTACACAGACTCTCTCTCCTCCCTCCATCTCCTCCTCTCCCGTCGCCCGGCTTCCTCCACAGCCATGGTTCACTCCCTGCAACGGCTACTCCTCTCCCTCACCTCAGTGGGCTGGAAGATCACCTTGCAGTGGGTGCCTTCCCACTGCAATATCCGGGGCAATGAGGTTGCTGATGCTGCTGCTAAGATGGCCCTCTCGGAGGTAAACATCACCCCCCTCCCGCTGCCGCTCTCCACCGCCAAGCGTCTAATTTCTAATGTCTGCCGCTCCGCCTGGGATAGGTCGCTCGGCGACGCCCTCCGTGCCACCTCCATGGGTCATTACCGGACAGACTCCTCCCCGCACCCATGGATAAGACAAACGTCCCGCGTCTTGGATGTCGCCCTCACCCGCCTGAGGATCGGTCACACAACACTCAAAGCACACCTGCATCGTCTGCAGCTCACGCCCGACCCGTACTGCCCCTGGTGCAGGAACGTCCCGGAGTCCATTGAGCACTTCCTGCTGCAGTGTCCTGGCTTCCACTCCCACCGACAACTTCTACGTGGTCAACTCATCGCCCTGACCTGAACGTCACCACCTTTGACCTGCCCACCCTGCTGGCCGCCGCTGCCGTTCACCCATCACGTCGCCCCGCCGTCATCCGCCTCACCTGTGCCTTCCTGAGGAAGACTAATCAACTGTCCCGACTGTGATTAATTCACGGCTGTACACCAGGGCGAATATCGTCGATTTCGACATCACAGCCCTTCAACAACAACAACAACAACAACAACAACAACACAACCGATACCACCACCACCACCACCACCACACCACCACCACCGCCACCACACCACCACCACTGCCACCACCACCACCACCATCACCACCACCACCACCACCACCACCACCACCACCACCACCACCACCACCACACCACCACCACCATCACCACCACCACCACACCACCACCACCACCACCACCAAACCACCACCACCACCATCATCACCACCACCACCATTACCACCACCACCACCACCACACGACCATCACCATCACCACCACCACCACCACCACCACCACACCACCACCACCACCATCACCACCACCACCACCACCACCACACCACCACCACCACCATCACCACCACCACCACCACCACCACCACCATCACCACCACCACACCACCACCACCACCACCACCACCATCATCACCACCCCCATCACCACCGCCACCACACCACCACCACCACCACCGCCATCACCACACCATTTATTTTTAGAAGTTTTTTTAGAACTTTTTTCAAGAACTATTTAGCACTTTTCTTTTCTGTGTAAGAAGTAAAGAAAATCAAAGAAGGGGATGGTGAAGGTTAGGTTGGGTTAGGTCATGTTGTAATAGAAGTATTTTAAGGTGAGGGTATTTAAAAAGTTGACTTTAGCCTGTGCGAGCTTGGACACGTTCCACATCTTTAGTGTGGACGACTATTTCCTAGTATTTCCTTCCCCATGGCAGCTTCGTAACGTTTCGATAATCGTCAAGGTTGATATGATGCTCTTAAACGTCTCATTATTAAGTACGAAGTGATAGGCAACGCGTATTTCTGCCCGTAATCATGCCAAATCTTTACTTCAACTTACCAAAAACTCTTTCATTCATAGAAAATGTCAAAATCTTTCTGAATCAAATTCCTCTCGTGGCTTCTGGCATCAAGCTAATACCATCTCTAACAATTTTTCTTCTTTATCTTTCCCTCCTATGCTTCACCCAGATGGCTCCACAGCTGTCTCATCTACTTCTAAAACTGAACTCTTCGCTCAAATATTTGTTAAAAATTCCACTCTGGCTGATGAAGGGCTTGTTCCTCCTTCTCCTCCACCCTCTGACTATATCATGCCTGTCATTAAGATCCTTCGGAATGATGTTTTCTTTGCCTTTTCTGGCCTAGATCCTCGGAAGGCTTACGGTCCTGACGGAGTCCCTCCTATTGTTCTCAAAAACTGTGCTTCTGTGCTTGCACCTTGCCTGGTCAAACTTTTCCGTCTTTGTCTATTTGCTTCCACCTTTCCTTGCTGGAGTTTGCTCACATCCACCTGTTTTAAGCAGTTGTGACCGCTCTAATCCTTCAAACTACCGCCTATAGCTTTGACTTCCTGCCTTTCTAAAGTTTTGAATCTATACTTAATAAAGATCTAAGCTATCTCTCCAACTTCTATTGATCGTCAGACGTTCCGTAAATTTCGACTTCAAACTAACGGTTCCTTTGGGTTTCGGNGTGTCTTACCTGAACCACTACCCCGGCAGAGTTGTGATCTACACAGACTTCTCTCCCTCCATCTTCCGTCGCCGGCTCCTCCAGCCATGGTCACTCCCTGCAACGGCTACTCCTCTCCCTCACCTCAGTGGGCTGGAAGATCACCTTGCAGTGGGTGCCTTCCCACTGCAATATCCGGGGCAATGAGGTTGCTGATGCTGCTGCAAAGATGGCCCTCTCGGAGGTAAACATCACCCCCCTCCCGCTGCCGCTCTCCACCGCCAAGCGTCTCATTTCTAATGTCTGCCGCTCCGCCTGGGATAGGTCGCTCGGCGACGCCCTCCGTGCCACCTCCATGGGTCAATACCGTACAGACTCCTCCCCGCACCCATGGATAAGACAAACGTCCCGCGTCTTGGACGTCGCCCTCACCCGCCTGAGGATCGGTCACACAACACTCAGAGCACACCTGCATCGTCTGCAGCTCACGCCCGACCCGTACTGCCCCTGGTGCAGGAACGTCCCGGAGTCCATTGACCACTTCCTGCTGCAGTGTCCTCGCTTCCACTCCCACCGACAACTTCTACGTGGTCTTGATCTTGATTTTGATCTTGATTTGGGAGTCACCCAGCAGATGCTGTCAGTGAAGCCTTGGGTCCGGCGTTCTCCCACACACGTAATCTGTTGGGAGAGAAGCAAAAGGGGGAAGCAAAACTAGGGATTTTCTTTTTCCCCTCCTTCCTCTCTCTGCATCACATTCATACGGGGTCCCCCATCACTGAGGGGCCCCTGCCTCTCATGCTCTCTCCTACGTGCTCTCCAAGAGTTCTCCAAGAATTCTTTTACACTCAATCACACGACTGTCACTCCTCCACTCAGCACACAACCCCAGCAGGTACTCCATCTCCACTCTCCTGTCTCTCATCTCTCGCCATTCTTCCACTCCGACCTCTCCTACCACTACCTCCAACATCTTTGTTCTAGCATACTCATACCGTTCACATTCCAGCATCAAGTGCTCCACGGTTTCATCCACTCCTGTCACACACATCTCACACACCTTGCTGCCATCATTCTTCCATCTGTACATACGACTATTTACCTCCAGCGACTTTGTCCTGGCTCTGAAGAGTAGGTCCCCTCCATAGCCACCATCATAGAACCTTTCATACCGTGGCTGGTCCTTTCTCCTGTACCATTCCAGTGTTGATTTCTCACTCATTCCCCTCAGCCATTTTTCTTTCCCTTTCTCTTCCACTCTCCTATTTATTTCCTTTTTGCATACAGCCATACTCCCATGTCTCATCACTCCTGTCACAAACATTCCCAGTTCACCTGTCCATCTTTCCACTTTTACTGAGTCTTTCATCCACTTCCCATACATATTCCAGTCCCAAACCTTGCTTGCCCATTTGCTGTCATCCATTCGTTGCAGTCTAGCTCTGTACCTCAGTCCTGCCTTTGCTATCCTCTCTCTGAACGTGCTCCATCCCATGTCTCCTCTAATCGCTTCCACTGCCACATACCTATTGGCACCTAATGCTATTCTGCCTGCTTTGTTCTGTGTTACTTCCAATCTGTCCAACTCCTTTCCCTAGCCCCCCCCAGTTTCCAGGCCAAATAAGCTAGGGATGCCCCCCTTCCATAGCCTTCACCATTTCTCTTGTTGGCCTGACATCTTGCCACACGCCTACCTTTCCCAACCCCCGGGGTTGGCTCTATATCCTTCATGTTTATTTTTCTCACAGCCTTTATCGGTCCTCACCCCCTAAAAGTCCCACCTTGCCCTGCCCCCCCTGTGGCCGCCGCCCGTCCACCCATACGTCGCCCCGCCTCATCCCCCTCACCGGGCCCTTTCCTGAGGAAACTAATAAACTGCCCCCGACGGATTAATTCACGGCTGTACACCAGGGGAATATCGTCGTTTTCGACATCACACCCCTTCAACCACAACAAACAAAAACAAAAACAATTGGGACGAGCGATAGTTATCTGAAACACCTAAATACCTAGACTCTTTGAGTCCGGGGTGGTGCAAGATTTGTGCTTTGGGCTCCTCCAACGCAATTACCATACCGCTTCGCTGGCCACGACATTTACATACGGGGTATTTGTGCCGGGTTTTCTGCTGGTGGGCCTGTGTTTGCCTGTGCCTAGATCCCTGTCCCGTGATCAATCCCGCTTGACGAGGACGTCCCAGGGAACCACTCATTTGGGCCCCAAGAGGTCCCGCTCGCCTCCCTTCATCTGGTGAGACCCTACAGATGAAAAGTCATGCAAAACCACACGCTCCTACGCCAAATCACTGCCTCCCCTCCCCCCGTTGCTACACCCATTTTTTCTGCTCCTTTGCTTCCGCCCCCCTTTAATCAGCCCCACGCCTCACTTTTATCAGGTCAGCTGAGGGGCTCCGGGTCCTCTTTAAACCCCTGGGAAGGGTCCAGGGCAGTTTTAAAACTCCTTTTTTCAAAAAAAAATTGTGTCTAGCACTAAACCATCAGGGGGGGGGGCAGAGGTACAATTCGAGGTGGCCAACCTTTGAAACCCTTTCCCCCACCCCCAGAGTCGTCACAAGCTGGGGGGGGGCCCGGAAGTGCTGGGGGCTGGGACAACCACCTACATGTTCGGGAGAATTTCCCCTATCTCTCCCGAACGAAAAAATGACGACATTTAACTGGACTTACGATTGACGATCCCCTACCAAAAGTGACGCTATACGGCCCCCGGCTCACGCCCGGGACGACGGTCGACGGGGGCTAACATGGCCATCAAAATTTAAATTTTCGGGGCCCCCCCGGGCCCGGTTTCCCCCTTTAACATGTGTTTTACGGGCCCGGGCCCCCCCCCCCGTTGGACCGCGCCTTTTTTTGGGCCCCGGGTAATGCCACCTGCAACAGAAGGTCGCTGCAGAAATTGCAGCGGTTTTCATGTTGCGGGAAAAGGTCCCCGGCCGGTGTCCGCCTTTTTTGTGGGGGAAAAACCACCGCCCACCTATAAGCAGGCCCGGTTTACCTCCGGGGGCAAGTGAAACAGTCCCACGAGACTCCCTACTCCATGTCAGACGTAAGGGGCAGCTGAGGGCTCCCCCCCTGGGCCCTTCCTCCGGGGGCCCCACACAAAGCTCCCCAACTTCGGCCCCCCCCTGCCTGCCTGCTCCAGGCCTGCCCTGCCAGTCAGCCGCCCCTCCAAGCCTTTGACCCCCACAGTAAACATAGTCCAGATGCTGCTGGTTGCGTCACCCCCACCCCCCCCCACTCCCCGGGGCCCCCCCTTCCCCAAAACCCCAAAAACGCCGACCGTCCCCCCGGCCCCTTACCAACCCCCCCTTAAAAAAGGGCACAGACCCCCCCTCCTGCCGGAGGGCCCTTATAGGGGGGGTGGGGGTTTTTTTTACCCCCTACCCCCTTATTACCGGGTCCCCCACTCCCCCATTTTTTTTCCCTGCCCCCACACCTCAGCCCCATCCCCCAGCCGCCAGCCCCAGAAACCCCGCCCTCACTGGGTAGGCTAGCCTGCGCCGCCTCCTCCTTTCAAGCCCAGCATGTTTCGGGTTTGCTGCCCCCTTTCATTAAGGAATTGCCCCCATAGCACTTGTTTCTTTAATCTCCTTCTTTCAGGTTCCTCCCTTAGAATGCCTTTCGATGCCGCCAGGCCCCCTTCCTTCTTATTCACTCACGCCGTGAGTCCTTTATTTCCCCTCCCCTTCACTTCGGAACCCCCGGCTCGTACGGAAATTCCCAGTCTTTAAACCACGCCTCTCATACATCCTCTAGTTGTTGGGTCTGTGGACGTGGCCCCAAGACGATTCCCCCCCCCTTTCCCCAACTATGCTTCCTACGGAGGGAAGGGGGCCGGCGGGCAGGGGGCGGCCTGCTTCTGCTGGTCCACCGTCCCCTTTCTAGCCCTTCCTATCACCCCTTTCCCTGGGGGTGGCCTGGAGCCCTGGGGTGACGTTCTTTGATTCAGGGCCCCCTTCAGATTCTTTGTTTTACAATCCTGTTTAATAAAACCCTTCGGAAATTCCAGCACTTGTTCTCTCAGCTTTCCTCCCCGCTTTAATAATGGGTGATTTTAATGCCCCCCATGACCTCGGGAAGGCCCCCCCCAGGGCCGAAAAAACCCGCTGGGGCGGGGCCCTTTCTCGAGTTTTGGGGGACAGTGTTTTCCCCCACTCCCCCTGCCTCCCTACAGGCTGACCCAGCTTCAGGGAACCCTCCCTTTGGGCCTCGCCTGGGAATGGCCCCCTCCCCCTCCCACTGAAAACGGGCCCCTTACAGGGGGAGCGACCAGTTTTAATTTCCCTTCCTTCAGTACCACCCCCCCCTCCCCCTTCCCCCAGACCTCGTTTGGCCTTCACAAAAGGGGCTGGGGGGTCTTTTTCAATCAGAACTAAATTCACTTACCCTTCCCCTTTTCCCTCCCTTCATCGGATATAATTTAAAACCCCCACGGTCAAACCCCGGGACGGGGGCCCACCCTTATCTAACATTCCCCCCCCTCCCGCTTTTCCGGGCCCCCGGTGGTCCCCCAAATGTGCGGCAGCCCTTAAAGGCCAAAAAGCCACGCCTTTACTGCGTGGCGTAAGAACCCCCCTTCCCTTTTCTCCGTAGTCGCTTCCGTTTAAGGAGGGCCCCAGCAAACGTGTTTTCTTGTGAGAACGTTCTGCATGGGCCCCTTTTTTGGGTTCCCCCGCCTTTTCCTCCCAGTCTCCCGGGGGTTTGGGCCTTTTTTAGGAAGTGGTCCACCCCCAGCCCCCCTTCCTTTCCCGTTAACTAGTAACGGGCCCCCCTCATCAGATGCCGACAAAAGTCGAGTGCCTTTCCTCCCACATTCCACTACCTCGGGTCTCCAGACCCCGTACCCCCCCTGTGTTTCCCCCTTCCACACCCGGGCCAACAATTAGCACGCTTTAACCCCCGGACTTTCCTCTGCTTTAAACCCCCCCGGGGGGGGGACCGGCCCCCCAACGATTTTTTTCGCCGCCTCCCGTGCTTGGCCCGCCTCCCCCGGCGCCCCCCAAACCCCCCTGGCTGTCGGGGACGTTCCCCTTTTTGGGGGCGTCAGCCACACAATTTTATTCTTAAGCCCGGCAAGGCTCCGTCTGGGCTTCCTCCTATAGGCCATTGCCTTCTCTTAATCTTGTAAAGTATAGAACAAATGTACGGGTTGGTTGAATGGTGGGTTTGGGAAACAAAACCCTTTTTCCATCAAAAATGTTTGGGTTCGCCTCACGGGGCACCCTGGATGCCCTGCTCCACTGGAGCCCCCTACAGGAAGGATTTACAAAAGAAAACACTTAGCCTTTTTTGACCTCCAAGCCTTTTTTTACACCCCCCCCATAAACCCTATGAAAAAATTCCCGCCTGGGATGCATGGCTCCCCCCTCAATGGGTTAAATCCCTTTCCCGTTTCCCGGCCTTCCTCTGGGATCGGGAACACCCATTCCAGGTCTTTCCCGTCACCAAGGGTCCCACAGGGTTCCCCCTCAGTCCTGTCCTCTTCAAAAACTTGCTTCAGCTTTCCCCGCCTCATGACACATCCTCATCTTGCTGATGACATCTTCATTTTTCGCTCCCATATCCAGGGGCTCAAGACCACTTCAACGGGGCTTGATGCCCTCCCCATGGACCTCCCGTTGGGGCCCCGCGGGGAGTGCCCCGAAAACTAGCCTTCTGTGCTTTTACCCCAAGGCGTATTTCCCCAAAAACCCAAAGGTCACCTTAAAGGGTCCCAATTCCTTCAAAACCCCCACAAATTCCTTGGTTCTGTTGGATGGCCCCGCCTAACCTGGGGCCCCACATACAGTACCTGGTGACCCCGTGCCTAAGGGCTTAATTAATGAACCCTTGCAGGGGGGCGTGGGGTGGGAAGGATACCCCCTTCATTTCTATCACTTTCATCCGTAGCCGTTTTGACTAGGGTGTGAGGTTTATGGGCGGCTCACCTTCCCTCCTCCACAAATTAGAGTAAACCGAATAATGCCCTTCGTATAGCTTTGGGGCCTTTAGGTCCTCCCCGTCAAAAGCCCCTTTAGGCAGAATCCTCCCTCCCCCCCCTGTCACACCGACGCTCCCCCCTCCTTTTCCCACCTAACTTTCCCCCCCCCCTAGCTGCCAGCCCCCCATCCCTCCTCCCCGACACGGTAGGGACCTCTTCGGCCCCCTCCGTATCAAAACCCCCCCACCTTTTGTAGGCAGCCCTCTCCTTCTTTTTTTCTATCCGGGGGACTCCCCCTCCTTTTGCACTCGGAGAAACCTCCCCCGGGCCTTTGGTTTTCCCTCTCTCTCTAATTTCTCTGTCCTTTACACCCTACCCATGTCCCAAGCTGCCGTCGGTGCAGGGGTACCTTTTTTTCTCCCTCCTACAACCGCTACAATAACTCCCTCCACATTTTTCACCGACGGTCCCGTCTGCCAGCCCCTCCCTCCCTCGGTGCGGCCCTGTTCATCCCCGGGAGGGACTTGCCCCCGCTTGGGGGTTGCCACCCACTGCTCCCTCCTCACGGCAAAAACTCTTTGCCATTAGGGAGGGGATCAAATATGCCCCACCGGCCCCCCCCTGGCTGTAACCATTTCATGACTCCCCCACAGCCCCCCAACTTCTCCGCGTCACCCCCCCTCACACTCACCACGCCCCCTTTTTTTTAATCCACCACCTTGCTTTACTTATCCTCCTCTGGCCCTTATTCACTTCAGTGGTGCCCCCCCCATTGGTGTCAGGGGGAACACTGTGGCCGACAGGGCGGGGAGCGGGGGCACACTCCCCCCCTTTCCCAAGACATACCAAGACCGAGATTCTGACTAACCTTCAGACACATGAACCACATGGGACACAGAGCTGACTGACGCCTACTACACTTCACTGGGCGAATACGAATGACCACCACCCCTGGTGGCCCACTCCCCCCCCCGGGCCCGGACACCGCAGTCACCAGACTCCGGATTGGCCACACCCGCCTCAACGCCCACCTACACAAACTGGGCATGACAGATGCCCTCACTGCCCCTGGTGCCCCACATACTGGACACACCTGAACACCTCCTCAATGTCCTCGCCACCACTCCACCGCACGGCACTCCTCCAATCTCTATATCCAATCCTCCTCCGCAGACCAACTCTAGCCGACTCTTGGTGGCTCTCCAGACCCTGGCTTGGCCTTCAAAATCCTCAAGCACACCAGGACCTTCCTACAGAAGTCTGGCCAACTGCACAGGATCTAACCTGCTGATTCATTTGCATCCTGCAACTTCGGGGCACTAGAGGCTGTGGCACCACAGCCTACCACGGCGCAAACAAACTCCCACAACAACAACCTCAATACTAACGATTGAGTACTATCATACACTCCCACACCTTTAGGCGCGTAGTTAAACCTTGTGCCACCTTTAATTAAGGGTTATGTAAAGACGTGTTTGTAGCTCCATATTACGGGTGTTTTGGTGGGTCTTTCTGTGGGAATATCGGTTTTTTGGGATTTTGTAGGTTTGTGGGATTTTGGTGATGGGGGTGGAAGGAAATTGTCCGAATTGACTTGTTTGTGACGTATTTTTTTCTTTTTGGTATTTTGTTGTTGTTATTTTACAACTAGGACCATAAGGGGGTGGAGTCAGGGTTATAATGGACGAGAGTTTCACGGTCGTTTCAGAGACACCAACTTTTTCACCTTGGCCTACAATAGGTGCTTGTTCTAATAGTGCTAGTTTCATTTTGCGCAAAAAAAAAAAAAAAAAAAAATGAAAAATGAAAAAAATGAAACTAACCTAACCTTAAAGTAGTCGTCCAGACCCATTTTTTTTTTTTGCCTAATTATGTTGAATTATGTATCAAAACACCTAATCCACCAAAAATAATTGATCCTTCCAGGCCTTATTCCGTAAAAACACGACTTTTGTAAAAAGCGCGCGAAAAAAAAAAATCTTCCCTCCAACAGGGCTACGACTGTTATTGATGACTCAGAACAGGGACAGCCCGCAGACATTCTGTCTGTCACCTGTCGGCAAATGTTATGATGACCGATTGTACTTCGTGTGTCAGACAGTGATCTGTCGCTGTGACCGACACTCTTCCCCACACACGCCTGCACACACGCCTGCGCACACAACACCCTTCTGCACACACACACACATACACACAACACACAGTGTGTGGAGGCGTGTGTGCAGGCGTGTGTGTGGGAAGGAGGCGTGTGTGTAAGAAGGGTGTGTCGGGTGTGCAGACGTGTGTGCAGGCGGTGTGTGGGAAGGGTGTCGGTGTGCAGGCGTGTGTGTGGGAAGGAGGCGTGTGTGCAGGCGTCTGTGTGGGAAGGGTGTCGGTGTGCAGGCGTTGTGTGGGAAGGAAGCGTGTCTGGCAGGCGTGTGGTGGGAAGGAGGCGTGTGTGCAGGCGTGTGTGTGGGAAGGAGGCGTGTATGCAAGGTGTGTGTGGGAAGGAGCGTGTGTGCAGCGTGGGTAAAACTTTGGAAGAAGTCTCAACCCCTATCTTTTTTTCTTCCCCTATAGCCAACAAGCCTGGGGAACTGGCGGGAATACGGGGTTTTTGGGTGGGGGAAGCAAATATAAGTGATTTATGGCTCCCCCAATAAATCATCAAAGTCACTATATGTAAAAATCTAACCTAACCTAACCTTAACCACAAAGTATACCTAACCTAACCTAACCTAACCTAACCTAACCACAACCTTAACCACAAAGTATACCTAACCTAACCTTAACCACAAAGTATACCTAACCTAACCTAACCTTAACCTAACCTTAACCACAAAGTATAACCTAACCTAACCTAACCTTACCACAAAGTATACCTAACATAACCTTAACCACAAATTTATACCTAACCTAACCTTAACCACAAAGTATACCTAACCTAACCTAGCCTAACCTTAACCACAAAGTATACCTAACCTAACCTTAACCACAAAAGTATACCTAAACCTAACCTTAACCACAAAGTATACTAAACCTAACCTAGCCTAACCTTAACCACAAAGTATACCTAACCTAACCTTAACCACAAAGTATACCTAAACTAACCTAACCTAACCTAACCTTAACCACCAAAGTATACCTAACCTAACCTAAACCTTAACCACAAAGTATAACCTAACCTAACCAACCTTAACCACAAGTATACCTAACCTAACCTTAACCACAAAGTATACCTAACCTAACCTTAACCATAAAGTATACTAACCTAACCTTAACCACAAAGTATACCTAACCAAAACTAACCTAACCTTAACCACAAAGTATACCTAACCTAACCTAACCTTAACCACAAATATACCTAACCTAACCTTAACCACAAAGTATACCTAACCTAACCTTAACCACAAGTATACCTAACCTAACCTTAACCACAAAGTATACCTAACCTAACCTAACCTAACCTTAACCACAAAGTATACCTAACCTAACCTTAACCACAAAGATACCTAGCCTAACCTAACCTTAACCACAAAGTATACCTAACCTAGCCTAACCCTAACCTTAACCACAAGTATACCTAACGTAACCTTAACCACAAAGTAACCTAGCCTAACCTAACCTTAACCACAAAGTATACCTAACCTAACTAACCAACCTTAACCACAAAGAATACCTAACCTAACCTAACCTTAACCACAAAGTATACCTAACCTAACCTAACCTTAACCACAAAGTATACCTAACCATACCTAACCTTAACCACAAAGTATACCTAACCTAACCTTAACCACAAAGTATACCTAACCTAACCTAACCTTAACCACAAAGTATACCTAACCAACCTTAACCACAAATAACAACCTAACCTTAACCACAAAGTATAACCTAACCTAACTAACCTTAACCACAAAGTATACCTAACCTAACCTAACCTTAACCACAAAGTATACCTAACCTAACCTAAACTGGACTTAGAATTTTTGAGGCACCTCATATTTCATAGCGGTCGTGTGGGTTAACCAAGGCTGAGCGCACTCTGGAACCTTTACAGATGTGAAGTATAATAAGCATACAATACAGTGCGGTAGTTCATTTCAGTCAAAGCCGGAAGGATGAGTTCCAAAGTATTTCCCAGGCGTGTGTGGGAAGGGTGTCGGTGTGCAGGCGTGTGTGTAGGAAGGAAGCGTGTGTGCAGGCGTGTGTGGGGAAGGAGGCGTGTGTGCAGGCGTGTGTGGGAAGGGTGTCGGTGTGCAGGCGTGAGTGTGGGAAGGGTGTCGGTGGTGAAGGCGTGTGTGTGGGACGGAGGCGAGTGTGCAGGCGTGAGTGTGGAAGGTATCGGTGTGCAGGCGTGTTGTGTGGGAAGGGTGTCGGTGTGCAGGCGTGTGTGTGGGAAGGAAGCATGCTGCACCCATAAAGGATGCATGCATGTGGCATATAGCAAAAAAAATCTATCAGAAACACCCAAATATCTTCAAGTACTATTATATTTATCTCTGTGTTTACGTGCCTCTGATCAGCGCGGGAAGATGAGCCTCCCTGATGGTACGTCACGGAGCCTGAGCCTCAGCGTCTGCAAATCTTGAGTGCGTTTTGAGAACTCGGGGAATTTGCAGATTTTGATTGCGGATTATTTAAAAACGGCTGACTGGATACAAAAAGTGACGACGTATTGTTGATATATTCGTTAATGGCTATGATTTGATTGCATTAAATCAGGAATGATGAAATGGTCTGGACGATTACTTTAAAGGTTTTAATGACACCTAACCTAACCTTATAGGTCTTAATGGTAACCGGATGTTTCGCCCCATGGACGTTTCGCCCCCTCCTAATCGCGGACGTTTCGCCCCACATTAGCGGACGTTTCGCCTCACATTAGCGGACGTTTCGCCCCACATTAGCGGACGTTTCGCCTCACATTAGCGGACGTTCGCCCCACATTAGCGGACGTTCGCCCCACATTAGCGGACGTTTCGCCCCACATTCAGCGGACGTTTCGCCCCATTTGTGGATGTTTTCGCCCCACTCGCGGACGTTTCGCCCCCGGATTTGCCCCACGGAAATGACTATAACTATTTCAAAACTGTTCATCAAATGACTACAAAATCATCAGAAATACTGATCCCTGTATTGATCCATTTGTTTACGCACAAAATGATGACGAAATGCTGTTATCGACCGGTCTTAAAGGGACAGTGTACTGAATTCCGTACTAGAGCGGCCGGAATACATAAAACCATATATAGCCTTTGATCTATCCGAGTGTACGCTTTGAGTTTGATCCAGTTTTTGGTATTAGTTTAACGAATGGCACCAAACTTCCCTACTTCAATTGGAGCATGGTTTTTGTTTACCTTATTGTATTCTAGAACATTCTCATCACTTGGAGCTTTCCCGCCGTGGCAAATCAATAGTTTCGGAGATATAGAAAATTTTAGGTGGTGGGAGGAATGTCTCTTTGTTTACAAATGCCTCCCTCTTCCCTCTTCTTGTGACCTGCATCGCTTTTGTTTGGGATTTTATTAAACTTTTATATTGGACCCATTCGGAGGTTAAAGGTTAGGTAAGGTAAGGTTAGGTTAGGTTAGGTTAGGTTAGGTTTAGGTTAGGTTAATTAGGTTAGGTGAGGTGCCCGGGTGCAGCTCCGAAACAAAAGCAATGCGGTCACAAGAAAGGAAGAGGAGGCATTTTGTAACAGGAGACGTATTCCTCCTCCCACCTAAAATGTCTATATCTCCGAAACTATTGATTTGGAGGAAAGCTCAGAGAAAATGTCTCTTCAGAATACAACAAGGTAAACAAAAACCCTGCTCCCAATTGTGTAGGGAAGTTTGGTGGGCCATCGTAAAAATTTACTAATTTTTGTTAATTCTGCAATACTTTACTAGTGTTTGAAGACATTTGATTGATTTGTCATTTTTGTATAGAATTGGGGATAAACCGTTTATTTTTAATTTGGCATTTTGATGACTTTCTCATCTAATTTCAATTCGTTACTTTGATTGACGTTTTTGATACAATGCATGGTGTTTTTGGCATTTTGAACAACATCGTCTCTTAATTGCAATTAATTAGTGATGAATACGTCACTTTGATTTGGCATTCGATAACCTTGTCACTTTGATTGCAATGATTGGTGAATATGTTACTTTTATTTAACCTGAATGTCACTCCTTATTAGATTGACTTTTGTGTAACGTTTGTTGTATTTGACATTCTTTTTTAATAATTTTTGTTTCTGTATCAGTGCCTCATTTATATAATAAATTGCATTTGAATTGTAAAATGTCTCGTTATTGGGTTTTTAGTACATCCGAGCGGTTTGATAATGAATGGACTGCCACTCATAGAGGGCTTTTTCTAACTACATGTCAAATTTCATAAACATTGGGTTTAAGAGTAAAAAAGTTCCTTCAGAAACGTCCATTAAATTTTTGGGATTTGGAGAGTCATTTTGTATTATCTAAATCCCAGAAATGTTTTAAAATGGATGTTTCTGAAGGAACTTTTTTATTTCTCATCTGATTTTTATGAATTTTGACGTGTAGTTAGGTATTGGTTAGAAACTAAGTGTGTCAAAATTTGGAGAGATTTGAAGAAGAAATATGGAAATTATTGTAGAAAAATCGAATATCACTCAAATCCTGTTTTGACTATAGTACGGAATTCGAAGTACACTGTCCTTTAAGACCGTCGATAACGCATTTCGTCATCATTTTGTGCGTAAACAAATCGATCAGTATTTCTGATGATTTTGTAGTCATTTGATGAATAGTTTTGAAACAGTATAGTAATTAACGTGGGGCGAATCCGGGGGCGAACGTCCGTTAAAGTGGGCGAAACGTCCGCGATTGGGCGGGGGCGAAACATCCATCGGTGAAACGTCCGGCATTTGGTTTATTGAAACCTAACCTAACCGTAAAGGTTTAATGAAACCTAACTTAACCTTATAGGTTTTAATGAAACCTAACCTAACCTTATAGGTTTTAATGAAACCTAACCTAACCTTATAGGTTTTAATGAAACCTAACCTAACCTTATAGGTTTTAATGAAACCTAACCTAACCGTAAAGGTTTTAATGAAACCTAACCTAACCGTAAAGGTTTTAATGAAACCTAACCTAACCTTAAAGTAGTCGTCCAGACCATTTCATCATTCCTGATTTAATGCAATCAAATCATTTGCCATTAACGAGTATATCAACAATACGTCGTCACTTTTTGCATCCAGTCAGCCGCTTTTAAATAATCCGCAATCAAAATCTGCAAAAACCCCGAGTTCTCAAATACTCCAGACGATGCGGCCAACTCAAGATCAGGCTCGGTGACGTAGGAATAGGAAAGCTCTCCCGCCCGCAGATTCAGAGGGTGTAAACACAGGAGATATATTAGTACTTGAAGATTTTGGGTGTTTCCTGGATTGATTTAAATT
>JACEEZ010018291.1:5000-42233 GCA_016584305.1 Chionoecetes opilio
TTTTGGGTTTAAGGGGGCCAAGGCAAAAGGGAGTTAAAAGGGTTTAAAAACCTTTTCGTCGACCACCTCCCCCCGGGGGGGGGAGGGATTTTACCCTGTAAAGCGTAAAACGGGGGGCCCCGCCGCGGCCCGCAAGGTTTCAGCGGGACAGTTGGGTAACCCCCCGGGGAAAAAGAAAAGCCACGCCCTGTGAAATTGATGGGGGGCTTTACTTGGCTAAGGGGTTTTGGCCCTTCTTTTCCTTTTGGTCTTGGTGGGGAGGGTAAACCAACACCCCACCCCCTGCTCAAGGGGAACGGGAACCGCTGTATTTTTTCAGTAAAAAAATCCATTGGGCGGGGTTTAAAACGCGAAAACCCCAGAGTGAGCTGATGCGTCATCCCCCGAAACCCCATTGCCCCTTTTCCCGGACGGGTGTGGGTGTGTGTGTGTGTGTGTGGTGTGTGTGTGGGGGTGTTGTGTGGTGTTTACACCAACCCCAGGAAAACCCCTCGCCTCTTCCTTACCCCTCCTTGCCAACAACAACAACAACAAACAACAACAAAAAACAATCAACACACCCCACACCCCACACACCACACACACACACCCCACAAACACACACACACGAGCAGGGGTCATCAAAAGGGTAAGTTTGAGGTTTTATGGCGGCGACACAGCTCCTCCCCGGGGCACCAAGGCGGGAAGCAAACAGGACACACAACAAAAAAACAACAACGGGTTTACGATGGACGGCTATTTTTAACATGGGTTTAATTTTTTTTGGGGTGTTGAAAATAAAGGGTTTAAAATACAAAAAAAAAAAAAGGGTTTTTGAATGCTTTGTATACCCTTTTGTTTATTGTTTTCCAGTTAGTCATCCGATCAGCCACTCCAAAAACCGACATTTGCAAAAAAGCCCCGTCCACATTTACCACTCCCCCAACGTCGGGGGCCCCCGTTGATCGAAGTGTTCTTCACTCAAAATTTGGCAGGTGGACAGGATGCCGACGGGGAAAATTTGAAAACCGTGGGGCCTGCCCCCAAAAATTTCACCCGGGTTTTAAATTTTGGGGGGGCATCCCCCGTCACCCCGGGGGTCAGCCCCCAAAAAACACGGGGTTTTGGGAAACCCAGTCGGGAGGGGGGGGGAAAACCCAAGGGCCCGGCATCTCGTTGTTTATGTTTTTGCGTGGCGCCTTTGGGGTACAGCGGGGCATTTTTACTGCAGTGTCGTGGCGTTAGAAGAGAGCACAAGGAGGCCAGCTTTGCACCGGGATAGAACCAGTTTTGAACCCGAAAAACCCCCAGGGGAGTTACCCATATTTGAGCTCCAGCTTTGAAAACCGTAGGGGGGAATTTTAAAAAGGAAAAATAAAAAGGGAAGAAAAAGACAGAACAGACGGGACAACTGTTACTCAAATCAAAAAATTTCAAGGAGACAAGGAGGGTTTGGGATGAGAGGGGGAGTGGCGGGGTTTGGGCCCACAGGTTTACCTCAGGATAGCACCCTCAGAAATATCTTTCCCAGCGGGGGCCACATTTACATACCCCATTTAAAAAGGGCCCCCTTTCCCACATTTCACGGACTCCGCGGCGACCAGTCACGACTTGCTGATTTCATGGGTGCGGCCCCGGGGTCGTAAATGGGGGTCGGACGTCAGACCCAGACCGTCCCCCGTCGAGTCGGAGAGTCGTGAAAGGCGGGGGGCCCCGACTGTGCGGGCAGCTTTATCCCAATCGGGGGGGGTTTTCTGCGATTAAAAAAAAATTACGGAAAAAGCCCGGCCCTCCGTGGGGAAATCGTCGCCGAAGGGCCAAAGGGCCTGGCGCCGACCATTGGGGGGCCGTACGCGACAGTCGGGGTGTACTGGGGATAGTCTTTGTTTTTTTTAGCGGGGGAAAAATTTCGTTTTTCCCCACGCTTCCCCTTTTGGGGAGGGGAGAGAGAGAGAGGGAAAAGAGGGAGAGAGAGGGGAGAGGGAGAAAAGAAGAGAGAGAGAGAGAGAGGAGAGCAGAGAGAAGAGGGGAGAGAGAGAGAGGTAGGAGAGGAGAGGGGGAGAGAGAGAGAAAAGAGGAGAGAGAGAGAGAGAGAGGAGGGAAGAGAGAGAGAGAGAGAGAGGAGAGGAAGAGAGAGAGAGGAGAGAGAAAAAAAAAAACGATTTTTTTTTTTGATATTTATTGATATTTTTTATTATATCGTTATCAATTAATATATTTATAGGAGTGGCCGGTGTCTGTCTTTCTGTTGTCTGTCTTTTCGTCTGCCCTTTTTTGGGTACCCGGGAAACTGAAAAACCCCAATTTTGGTGAGAGTAGGCTAAAAAAACACGAAAAATAAACAAGGGGGTTTAACGGCGGTCCCATGTCGATGAAAAATTTTTGGGAAAGGGGGGTTTTTGTGCAAAAAAACATTTGGAAATTTTAATTGATTACGGGGAAAAACACGCGGTCCCGCCCTGCCGCTTTTCCAAAAACCCCAGTAGACTAAAGGGACGTGTCATTTTTGTTTTGTTTTGGTAGGTGTGGGGGTTTTGGGAAAATCAAAGGAAACAAAAAGGGTTGGAATACAGGGAAACGTGGGCTCCCCCGGGGCCCACTTAAACCAGGCCCAAAACGACGCAAAAAAAACGATTCCCCGAGTTTGCAATAACATGTTGATAATATATATACACTACAAACATCAAAAAATGGGGCCCCAAGGGGCCCCCAAAAAAGCAGGGGCTAATATACTAAGGAGTACCCTTGGTCGGTTTGGTGTTTTGTGTGTTTTGGTGTGTTTTGGTCTTTTCTGTTCTTTTCTGTGTTGGGTAGCCAAAACTAATTTCAATATTGAGAGAGGAAGCTAAAAAAAATCCCCAAAAAAATCATAGGGGGAAAAGGGGCTTGGTCCCAGTCGTTTGGGAAAATTTTAAAGGGGGGGTTTTTTTGGGCTAAAAACACTTAGGAGAAATTAGTTTACGGGGAAAAAACTTTGGGGGAACATCGGCCGCTTTCCAAATAACTAAGTAGACTCATGGACGTTTGTGGGCTGTGTAAAGTGTGTGTGTGTGTGTTGGAACCACAGGGAACAAAAGGGGTTGGAACCCAACGGAACGTGGGTCCCCGAGGCCTTTCCCCCAGTGCCCAAAGGGACAGCAAAACACGATTGGAGTTTCCCAATCACATTTTGTCTAATTTTACGTATACAATACAAAACATAAATCAGGGTCCAAAGGGGCCCCGGGCAAACACTTTTTATAAATATAAAAGGGGCCGATACCCTTTAATAAGTTTTTTACCCGCTATATACTGTTCCGCAGTTCTTTCGTCCCTTGGGCCCGTTTATTATCACCATGTCGTATTTATTGTTTTCAATTAATAACCATAGGAGGCACAAAATTTTTTGGGGCCTATTTCAAGGTGGGCAAGTGTTGGACAAAAAGTGTGCCCGGGACACGGTGGCTTTGGAACTTCACTACAAAAGCGAAGGTTGAAAATTTGGGGGGGGGGATGGGGCCAGAGGGGTGCCCAAATCTAAAAACCATCGCGTCAGTCGCAGCAGGCGGGAAAAACAGTCGCAGCATGACGGAAAAACCGTGGTTCCGGGTCATGCTGCGACTCTATGCGGGGCCCCATTTTAAGGGAATAGCCGTCATCGTACACCTTTTGTTTGGTTTTTTGTGCGTCCTGTTTGGGGTCAAACCTTGGTGCCCCCAGGCAGGAGGCTGTGTCGCCGTCACATAAGCATCAAAATTGTTTTGATGACCCCCGCTCGTTGTTTTGGGGTGGTGTGTGTGTTTTTTGTTTAGCAAAGATAAGGGGAGGGAAAAAGGGGGGGGCTATCCCGGGAATTCCCGCCATCCCTCATCGCATAAAGCGCCCCACGGGGGCAAAAAAACAGGTCACTCACACAAAACGAAGACACGCCCCCGAACACCCCAAAAAAGCGGCCCCTTTGCTCCCCCTGTTTGCTCGCCGTGGTGGTCCTCTTCGCCGCCTCTCCGTAAAAATCCTCCCGCCCCGCAGAAGCCCTCAAACATCCCCCAAAAATCCCCCCGGGAAACAGGACTAAACACCTCCCTGCAAAAAGTTTTTGGGGAGAGTCAATCGGGCGGTGCTACCTTTAAATACCCCGCAACGTAATGATCCGCGAGGGTCCCGTCGCAGATTTCCAGGAAACCAGGGGTAACCCAGGGAAATAGGGAAAAAGTTGAGGACCTTTTCGATATAAGGGTGGCAGCTGTGGGGGGCCGAAGGCCCTGTGAGACTACTAAGGTGTGTGTGTGTGTGTGTGTTTTAGGGGTGGTGTGTTTGGTTTTGGTTGGTGTGTGTGGGGCGGGTGTGTAGGTTTGGGGTGGTGTGTGTGTGTTGTGTGTGGTACCCAAAGGAATATAAGGGATGCCGGGTGTGTTAAAAGTGATGGTTTTTTTGAGTCGGTGTGTTTTTAAAACCCTTTTTTGTGTGGCAGGTGTGGGGGTGAAAGCGGGTTTTTAAGGGGGGTGTGGGCGCCAGGAGCAAGATGTAGCTACCGGGGTGGGGGGGGGAAGGAGGAGGAGGAGGAGGAGGAGGGGGGAAAAAAGAGTAGGAGAAGGTTTAAAAAAAAAGACGAAGATAAAGAAAAAAGAAGACAAAGAATAAAAAAAAAGAAGAGAAAGAAAGGAAAGAGAACAGGAACAATAACCAAAAACAAGAATAAAAAAACAAACAAGGAATTTCGAGAACCGTTTCCGGGAACTGATTTAAAAAAGGGGGAATTTAGCAGTGTTCGCGTCTTTTTTTTGTTTATTTTTTTGAATCTTTAGACAATTGTGACGTGACGTGCTTTTTTTTTCCCGCAAAGATGTACCACAATGAAAAAGTTTTATTTTATCATGGATGTATTTTTTATTATTACCCTGGCTATTATTTTTTATTATTATTTTTATTATTTTTATTGTTATATTTTTATTATTATTATTTTTTATTATTGTTTATTATTATTTTTACTATTTTTAGATTTCTATTATTTTTATGTTATTTTATTATTATGTGTTATTTTTTGTTATTGTATTATTAAAAAAAGCCCGGGTCACCCATTGGGGCTCGCGAAACCCCCAGGGTTACCCTATCGGAAAAAAAGGTTTTTGGGTCTCATTTGTGACCGATATTTTTGGGTTTAAAGCTGGGCCGTCACACCCCCACACACCCCATCTCCCCGCCCCAAGGGGGACATAAAAAGCTCGTATTGTCAGTGAAAAATCCCTTGGGGGGGGTTTTTGAACGCGGGACCAAGGGGCGATGTGATGCGTCAATGCCCGGAAAACCATTGGGCCCCTTTGGGGCAGTTTTGTGTGGGTGTGTGTATGTGTGTATGTGTGTATGTGTATGTGTATTGTGTTTTTTTTGTGTGTGTTTACATCCATATCAGGGAAAAACCCCGCCTCTTCCTTTCCCCCCCTCTTGCTCAACAATAAACCCCAAAAAACACCCACACACACACACACACAAACACACACACACCACAAAACAGAGGTCATCACAAGCAAGTTTTATGCTTTTCGGGGAAATACCTCGGGTAGGGGGTTTCACGGGCCTCTTTGTAAAATTTATTATTTTTTTAGTTCTTATGTTTTTATGTGACGGCGACACAGCCTCCGCCTGGGGCACCAAGGCGTTTACGCAAAAGGGGCGACAACAAACAACAATAACAGGTGGACGATGGGGCGGCATCTTAAAAATAATATTTTTTTTTGTGTGGGAAAAATTAAAGGGGAACTAAACAAAAAAAAGGTTTTAAAACTTTTTATTTATCCCTTTTCTTCTCGGCCCCCGCTTTTGTCATCCGGTCAGCCCTCCTTAAAAACCGGGCCCCCACGCATTGAACCAGTTAATGACGTGAGGAGCTTTATAATTTTTAGCTCCCGCATTTACACCGTAGGGGGAATACAAAAGGGAAAAACAAAGGAAGAACAGACCCGCACAAAAGGGGATAAGGAAGAGAAGGAGGATAGGACAAAGGTAATCGCAATCTCATCCTTATCTTGGCCCGTTTGGGGTTCCAGGAGAGTACGAGGAGCTGCAAAGGGGTTGGCCGGAACACCCAAGGTAAGGGCTTGCAACACCTGGTCATTCACCCCCTACCTTCCCCCTGCACCTCGAGGGGCGCACGATGTCCGATTGCGTTTTTAAGTGTGGCTTTTGGGGTGACGACGAGGGGGGAGGTGGCAGGTTCAGCGAGAACCCCAGCTCGCCGCCGTCAGGAGGTGAGGAATGGGCCGCATGTTGGTTTTTGGTGTCTTGCGGGTTTTTATGCCTCCCCCCGAAGAGGGTTTTTTATATTTCGAAGGGGAAGGGGGGGAGGGGGGGGAGGGGGGGGGAATTTAAGGGGGGGGGGGGAGGCAAGAAGGTAGATGGTTTGAGGGGGGGGGGGGGAGGGAAAAGGGAAAAGTCTCACTGAGGGCCAGATTGTTTAAAAGTCCTCTTTGGTTTTAAAAGTGTACTTCGTCACGTAAAAAGATTTCCGTCCCAAAAGGTTTTGGGGCCGCGGACAAATATCGTCCCCTGCGGCGAAGGAAACAAACGAAGATCAAGCACCCGACCACGTCTTAAACCCTTTTCCTTCCCCTGGCGCTGATCTCCACTGTACTTTTCATCCCTTTTTTTTTAAAAGAAAAGGGGGAGGGGAAGGAGGAGGGAAATTGGGTGGGGAGTTCGCCCACATTGGGCGGTGGTTTTTGGGGCACAAACGGACATTTTTATTTTCTTTCATAAACATTTAATACAACCCATTTTTATCAGCATTCCCCTTTCCATTTATCGTTCATTTAAATTTTGTGCTTATGATAGTGACACTAGGAAAACCCATTTAAAAGTAGTTTTTAATGGCGGGTAGGGTTCCCCGCAACAGGAGAAAGTGGAGGTGGGAAATTTAGTGGAAGTGGAGGGGTGGTGGGGGAGGGAAGGATTTAAAGGAGGTGGTTTGGGGGAGGAGATGTTATTATGATAGTGAAAACAAGGGGTAACCATTTAAAAGGTAGTGGGTAGTAGCAGCAAAAATAAGAAGAAAAGGGGGGTTTGGTTTGTGTGGGTTTGGGGGTGGAGGGGCGGTGGTTTGGGGGAGTAGGAGTAATGGAGGGGGGTGGAGGGAGGAGGAAAAAGTAGAGGGAAGGTTTTGCTGGTGGAGGAGGAGGGGGAGGAATAGGAGGAGGAGGGAAAGGGGGGGGCGAGCAGGGCGCAGGAAGCACCCTCCGCCCCTTTATCACCCAGGTCAAACCCGGACTGCGGGGGTCAGCGACTCAGGGGTATTGCTTGTCGGAGCCCCTGTTTCCCCCCCAAAAGACTATAACAGTGAGCTCGAAACTTTCCATCTGGTGGGCCCTCTGGGAAAAAACCCGCAGTAGGAGGGGGTCTCGGGGGGTCGGGGTTGACTATTTTTCCCTTATTCCCTACCAAACCAGCTACAATTAAGTGTTGCCCTGGTCATTCGAAACCCCCAGGTGTCCTACAAAAATTCTACTAAATACTGTAGAGGAATTTCTTTAAGGCGGGTGGGATGGGTAAAGGTTTTTTTGCATGTAAGAAATTTAAAATTTTTCCCTACACCCACCCTTTAAAACATTTCCCCTACAGTATTTTGTAGAAGTTGTTGGGCAACCGGGGCGAATGCTTCATTTTGGGAAAAAATTTTCCCCTTTTTAAAAACCCTGAAAATGTTTAAAAATTTGTATATTTTTCATTTTTCATAAAACCCAGTTGACCATGACAAACACTTTTTGTAGTGGTTTGGGAAGGGGGAAAAATGGAAAATAAGCAAGCCCGGGCACCCCGAGACCCGACGTTGGGGCTGGGCGGGAGGTTCCCGGAAACCACCCCGAGGCAGAGAGGGTCCCCTGTTATAGTCTATTTACTTTACTGCGTCGAAAACGGGCCAATTTTTTTTTCCCCCCTGGGGGAACAAAACTTTTAGGCCAAGGGTTTTCGGTTAGGTCAAGTTACGTGCATTACGGAAATACGTAAATTGAGTGGAAAACGCCCAAAGAGCGTATTTTTTAGAAAAAACTTTTGGTTTGTTTTGGGATCTACAAACCAAGCGTCTTCACTGTGAAAAAAACCCCCATACCTCATAGAGTTGGGGGGGAAATTTTGGGGGGGGAAAACCCTTATTTGTTGAGTGAGATTTTTTTAGGCTTTGCGGAAAGTTACGCTTACTTTTATTGTGAGTCTAACTTGTATTCTGTCCCATATATCTGTATGTCTTCAGCACTACTATGCTCCCCCCCCACCTTCTCCTCATCTAATCCTTATCATAACCCCCACATGCCCTTTCCCCTCAGTCCCCCCCTCCCCCCAGACCACACCCCCTCGCCCACCCTATTTCCCCCCCCCCCTCCCCCCCAGGGACCACACTCCATCATGCCTTAAACCCAGTCCCCGGGCCCCCCCCTCCCCCCCCAGACCACCTCCATCATGGGTTACACGACCTTTCGAGCGAATGACTTTTCGAGCGAATGACTTTTCGAGCGAAAGACGATTCGAGCGAATGACTTTTCGAGCGGAGGACCATTCGAGTGAATGGCTATTCGAGCGTAGGATAGATATGCTACTATACACGCATGGTATTAAACAATAAGGACTAAGAAATTGCTTGTTATTGTATTTAAGAGATTTTCTGTCAGATGTCTGTCTGGTTTATAAATAGATTTTTAGTGATTGATCCCACCACAACACCGCCGACTGCTGCGCCACGGCAGTCGGCGGTGTTGTGGTGGGATCTCCCACTATAGGAAAGTTTTGTTTAATCGCTTCTTATCTGTCCCTCTCTCTCTCTTCATACCTTCCTCTCTCCCTCCATACCTCCCTCTTTCCCTCCATCCCTCCCTCTCTTAAGGTTAGACGACCTGTTATTGTATTTTAAGAGATTTTCTGTTAAATGTCTGGTTTAGAAATAGATTTTTAGTGGCAGATCCCACCACTATACCACTGTTGTGGTGGGATCTGCCACTATAGGAAAGTTTTGTTTTATCGCTTCTGCTTTATCTCGATTACTACCATATGGACTAAACTTTTGTCATATGCGTCTTCTACTAACCTTCAAACCTCTTGGCAAGCTGTTACCTTTGTCAAAATCACGGACAAAATAATCTAATAAGAATAAATAAGGTGCTCCGCCGTCGCCATCAGCACCGTTTAGACCGCAGGACGAGCGCCTCTCCCAGTCCCACCCCTCCCTCACGGACAGCAGCGAGGGTAGGTTGGGTTTAGTTTGTCTTTATTTTAAACAAAACCTAACCTTAACCTAACCTGGCCTGACTGCTGTCCGTGAGGGAGGGCTTGGCCCGCTGTCTCTGACTGCGCTGGTGGCGACGGCGGAGTTGCACCTATTTATTCTTATTAGATAATTTTTGTCCGTGATTTTGACCAAAGTAACAGCTTGCCAAGAGGTTTGAAGGTTGGTAGAAGACGTGTGTGACAAAAGATTAGGCCTTCATCTATCTAATAAACTATAGGAGTAGCCGTGTGTCTGTCTGTCTGTTTTGGGTAGCCGAAACTGTACATTCAATTTTGATGAGAGTAGGCAAAAAAAATAATGCAAATAAATGGTAGGTGGTAAGCGGCTTGGGCCCATGTCGATTGAATAATTTTGAACTGGGGTTTTGTGCTAATAACCCTTTTAAGAGTATTAGATTACAGTAAGAAACTTCGGTAACACCATGCTATATTTCCAACTCCGTAGACTCATGGACTTAAAGTGTGTGTGTGTGTGTGTGTGTGTGTGAGTGTGAGTGTGTGTGAGTGTGAGTGTGAGTGTGAGTGTGAGTGTGAGTGTGTGAGTGTGAGTGTGAGTGTGAGTGTGTGTGTGGGGTGTGTGTGTGTGTGTGTGTGTGTGTGTGTGTGTGTGTGTGTGTGTGTGTGTGTGTGTGTGTGTGTGTGTGTGTGTGTGTGTGCGTGCGTGCGAGGCACTTTGACCAGTGACCAACGACAGCAACAACAGGATTGGAGTGCACTCACATTGTTGTCTAATATAATCTACTACTACAAACATCAATATGTGTGGGTCCAAAGGGCCCACAAGCACTTGCAAGGCAGTAAGCAAGATATATGGTGGCAGGGACGATAAAACGAATCTTTACCGCAAATAGTATTTCAAAAACACTGAATTATATAAACTATCATAATACATAGCATATTTTATTTGAAAAGTGTGCGAAGTGAAATAAATAGTAGATAGTGAAAAATAGTACCGTATTTTAAAATAATTTTATTATGCAAATTATCATATACACTAAAGGTTTATTTAAGAACATGAAAACAGATCAAAAATAAGCAATATAATGTATAAAGGTGTTACATTCACATACAGTAATATATACAGGTCGCATCATTATGTGTCTGAAGGGGCATATATTCTACTGCAGGCACGGAGTAGGTGGCCAGTTGTTATGTCTTTGTTTGTGTAGCGTTGCCACAGCTTTTCAAGCTTTGCCTGGACCTGCTTATATACTTTTCGAGTTGATCTCGATAGCTTGTTCTGGGCAACAAGCTGGGTCTGCAGAGTGACTATCTTGGCCTCCCTGTGCAGCACTTCGATTAGCTTGTAAAAGTTGAGGCTGTTGCTCCCTCTGTTGTTGATGCGGCTGTGCCATCCTTCAACATCATTATTTGTCCGCACGGCTAGACCAAAAATGGACCAGGATGCGACTGGCCAGGTAGAGTTATCGATCCAAGTTGTCCTAAAGTAATCCACCAGTGGCTGCAGTGGAGGAGTGGCGTTGCCAGCTATGGATGTAAACATCGCTGGGATGTGCTCTCCTGGGAGGAAGGGTAGTGCAAGCAGCTGCCTGATGTATTCATGCACAGCACCAGAGGTTTGGTATGGCACTTTCAAACCAAGATCCACTACTTTTCTAAAAACAGCCTGCGTCCAGTGGAAAACACATCCCTGGATCTCCACATCCGGGAATACCTCACGAACAGCTGCCCACACTGCCTGCTCAAAGTCAACCGTAACCTTTTTGATGGAGAGAGCTGGGATGAGGTCCTTCATAGTTGACAGGACTTCGACGTAGTCTTGACGTCTACGGCGGGACATCACTGCAAAAAGAAGAGGGACCTGCCTCACACTGTCATCCTGTTGTATGAAGGCGTGTATGCTGAACAGTTGTGTGAATGGTTCTCTGACGAGCTTGAATGTAGCATCTGCATACAGGAACTTGGCCTTTTGCAGTAAGTGATTTTGGTCATGCGTTGCAAATATGAAGTGGCGAGCACCATCGATATGAACGTCGGCTGACAGGAAATCTTCTGGGATGAAGGCGTCTTGAAGTTCAAATTCCAGGGTTCTTGGATGGTTGGGCCTGTTCATCTGGCGATGACGGTTGGCATACCGGACTACGTTGGCCTGGCAGGGGAGGCTAGCAGGTAGTGCATCAGGCACAATCTTGTCGAGCAGGACATCCTCAAAGATTGTGCTTGCAGGAACAAAAACTTGAGCAGCAGCACGCCTCGTTGTTTCTGCTATAATGTCTGCTGCTTGGTCCTGACCAGGTTCTGCTGGGTGTGTGTGGGGCTGGGGTCCAGGAACAAAAACACCATCTGACTCGTAAATCTTGGCAAGACAGCAGAGTCCCTTGCGTCGCACACTGCACGTCCACACAGTCTTTGATGAGGAGCATCGTTTGTCTGCTTACTTCTTGTTATATCGATGACCCCTGGTGTCTGTCAGAATAGTTTTGCCCCGCTTGGAGGCATTAGTCACTAATTTATAACTTAAATGTTCTTGGGCTCCAACATCCACGGAGGGGATAGGGCGAGGTGCAAGTGGTGTTTCCGAGGAGGAGGCTGGAACCTCGAATGAAACACTGACGTCAAAGGAGGCTCGCACCGGATTTGGATCTCTGTGGAGTGACAGTGGATCCGCTTCCATGGTTTCCGCGGAGTCTTCAGTCTGGCTTACATAATCGGTTTCCTCCGTGGTACATGTATCCGTGGGCTGATCAGTCGTATCGACGTGCATGAAGTCTGAAAGACGGGTACTCTCAGCCAATGGGACGACAGGCACTGTGGGTGATGAGGAGTTGAAACTTGCAGATGCAGAAGAAAGTGTCTGTAGAGAGCACTGACAACAGCGCCACTCTGAACCAGCAGGACGATTCATCAATCTTCTGTACTCCAATAACGAGATGCCAGTGTTGCAAAGCCTGTGCTGCCATCTACCACAGCAGTCACACTTAAAACCGTGTTCTTTAGTCCGCACCTCCTTAATACAAACGATACACGGGTTTCTTGTAAGGGAAGCGGCTGCTAGAAAACTCTTTTGCTGTACGGAGGACATATTGCCGTTACCAATGCATTCAGCTATACTCGACCCAGTATATATATCGTGGCTCCACGGGTTCGATTATGGGATTAGGTAGGTAGAGGGGAGTGAGGTCAGGTCAGGTCAGGTTCCCCATGTGCCATGACTTAATTACTAGGAGGGGCAGCTAGTCTCCTCACCTACGTAAATTTTGCTTTTATTGTTTTCATTATTATTGATGCTTTAATTACTATCTCTTTAAATTACTGCCATAGCTACTATTGCATTGCTATTATTTATAATCATATAACCAGTAATATTATAGGAAGTACCACGTGTAGGTTTCACGGCCTCGTGTAGCTTCCTCTGCACGCACACACACCTTTATACAGAAACCTTAGGTGGGGACAGACTGCCAGGTCGCAGACTACAGTTCCCACCCAATCTCATCCCAAAACGAGCCCAAAACGGCGACCTCGGTCTCAGAAAGCCGCGACAAAATCACCCAAAATATTATAATTAGTTGTGTATGTATGAGGCTCAAGACGACTGAAAGATATAACAAAAAAGGAAAAAAAGTATTTGACAAGTAATGTACCTATAAAAAACATTATATATATATATATAATATATATATATATATATATATATATATATATATATATATTAATAAATATATATATATATATATATATATATATATATATATATTATATATATAAATATATATATATATATATATATATTAGGATACATACCCATTCATGCTATAGGCCAACAATGTATTTTTTTCTGAACATTTATATACCAGGTATATCAACATTCTCCTGATCGTCAGCATTGGAATAAATGTCCTTTGTAAAGTGACAGCATTTCCTCTGTGGGTTAAACTCATTGCAACAGTACGTGTTATTTCTATGCATGAATGCACGGACATGTCATGTATTTTCTAAACTCTTGTATTGCAGCTTGCAAGTCACTCACGCAAGCTATTTTATATCCTCATCTGATCACGGCAGCTGTAGTAGAGAGTAACTGTGTCTGACAGTCTCTCTGAGTCTCTCTCCTTATATAGTATATTAGAAGTTTGATATTAGATATTAGAAGTTAGAAAAAGGCTGAATGGGGGTTGGGCTTGGAGGTGTGAATGAAATTAAGGTGTGGCATGCCCCAGGTCAATATAATTACTCATCACTAGGGATGTCAGTAGCTAGGATGTGACCGTGAGAGGTCACGACTGAGGTCCTAATCAGGTCAAAGTCCGGTCGTGATAATCCTCCTTGACGATAATTGTTGTGATAATCCTCCTTGAGGATTATCATGAACGGGTGCAAATGTGTCATGTGCTTTCGAAGACAATCAACACAAAAATCCGCAACTTGAAGTAAAAACAGCCCAAAAACCGCCAACCCGCGACCATCGTCCCCCAACCTTTTCTAAAAAGAGCACAATTGGGCTGGCAACCCTGGCCTGTGGGCGGGCCCGGGGTGCCGTTAGGACATTCCATTCCGTAGATAACACTAATGTCGCCAGGACAACTTTTTTTCGATGTATAAATTTTTGGTAGCGTTAATACTTACATTTCTACATCCATGATTTCAGGAAAGATAAAAGAAGCTATCTGGAGAGTCTGTCATTTTGTGTCTTCATCTGATAGGTCTGGTAGGGAAGTAACTATAAATAAATAAATTTCAAAAATATCACCAGAGTGGTGACCAACAATAAGGTCGCCAATTAGTGTTTATGTTCTGAGTGTCCTCCCGCCGTCGTCGTCGCGCAAAAAAAAAACGAGTTGAGAAATTTGAAATCGTATGTACTTGCAGCTACAAAGCATAAAACAACGCTGAAACAGGGTAGATTCATGATATAAACTACTGTGTATCATCTTCAGTGGCACATACACATCAGTAGTGATGCTATAATTCGTAATATTTGGCGGCTGGCGACATTATAGCTATTACATATTACAGCTGGTGACTAAAGTGTTATATGCGGTAAAGGATACCAGTGAGGTCACGTCAGGTAATGCACACACACACACACACAGGGTACCTGACCTGATCTCACTCCCCTCTGCCTGGATTGTACTGCCTATAGTATTTATAGAAACAGGACGTACGCCTATCTGTTACGCCTTTGTGTGTGTTTGTGTGAACGTTGATGAAAAGAAAAAGTTAGCGTATTATAACGCCTATTATAACGTATAAATCTACCGATATTTCAGCCAGAAACGGTTAAGTTAGGTTAAATGAAAAGAATATTATCAATACTACGGTAGTGAGAAGCGGAGCAAGGTTTGTGGGGCGCTCGTAAAAGTATTCGCTCGAATCGTCCAACGCTCGTAAAAGTATTCGCTCGAATCGTCCAACGCTCGAAAAAGTATTCGCTCGAATCGTCCAACGCTCGAAAAAGTATTCGCTCGAATCGTCCAACGCTCGAAAAAGTATTCGCTCGAATCGTCCAACGCTCGAAAAAGTATTCGCTCGAATCGTCCAAAGCTCGAAAAGGTATTCGCTCGAATCGTCCAACGCTCGAAAAAGTATTCGCTCGAATCGTCCAACGCTCGAAAAGGTATTCGCTCGAATCGTCCAGACACCGATGGAGTTATGATAAGGATAGATGAGGAGAAGGTGGGGGGAGGTGAGGCATATAGTAGTGCTGAAGACATACAGATATATAGACAGAAATACAAGTTAGACTCACAATAGAAGAGTAAAGCGTAACGTCGCAAAGCCTGAAAATCTCAGCTCAACAAATAACGGTGTTCCCGCCAGCATATTCCCCAACTCGATGAGAGTATGTGGTTTCACAGTGAAGACGCTTGGCTGTAGATCCGAAACTAACCATAGGATTTTCTCAAAAATACGCTCATTGTGATTCCCACTCAAAGTTACGTGACAGTGTACAGAACGTAAATTGACTTAACCGTAAACCTTGGCCGATCAAAGTATGGTTAACCTACGGGGGAAACCAAAATGAGACGCTTCGACGCAGTGACGTCAATAGACTATAACAGTGAGCTCGATCTGCCATCTGGTGGCCGTCTGGGAACCTCCCGTCAGCTCAGGACGTCGGGTCTCGGGATGTCAGGCTTGCTTATTTTCCATTATTTCCTACCAAACCAGCTACAATTAAGTGTTTTCATGGTCAACATAGGTTTATGCAAAATGTAAATATACGAGTTTTACATTATTCATGGCGTTATAAAGAGGATTGTTGGCAAAATAGAAGCATTCGCCCACAGGTGTCCTACAACATTCTACTAAATACTGTAGAGGAATGCTTCAAGGCGGGTGTATGGGTAAATATTACCTTCATGCATGCAAAGATAACATTTACCCATACACCCACCTTGAAGCATTCCTCTACAGTATTTAGTAGAATGTTGTAGGACACCTGTGGGCGAATGCTTCTATTTTGCCAACAATCCTCATTATAACGCCATGAATAATGTAAAACTCGTATATTTTCATTTTGCATAAACCTATGTTGACCATGACAACACTTAATTGTAGCTGGTTTGGTAGGGAATGATGAAAAATGAGTCAAGCCTGACACCCCGAGACCCGACGTCCTGTGCTGACGGGAGGTTCCCAGACGGCCACCAGATGGCAGATCGAGCTCACTGTTATAGTCTATTGGGGGTAAACAGCGGCTCCGACAAGCAAACACCCGCTGACCCGCAGTCCATGTTTGACCTGGGTGATGAGAGGACAGAGACGGTGCGTCCTGCGTCCTGCTCGCCTCCCCCTTCTCCTCCTTCTCCTATTCCTCCTCCTCATCCTCCACCAGCACAACCTTCATCTACTTCTCCTGCTCCACCACCTCCATTACTCCTACTCCTCCACCACCAGTCCTCCACCTCCAACTACACTACCAACTCCCCTTTCTTCTTATGTTGCTGCTACTACCACTACTACTACTCTTAATGGTTATCCTTGTGTCACTATCATAATAACAATCTCCTCCTCTACCACCTCCATTACTCCTACTCCCTCCACCACCACTCCTCCACTTCCAACTAAACTTCCACCTCCACTTTCTCCTGTTGCTGCAACTAGCCGGCCATTACAACTACTCTTAATAGTTATCCTAGTGTCACTATCATAAGCACATAATTAATGAACGATAAATAGGAAGGAATGCTGATAGAAATAGGTGTATAGTAATAAGATTATGTAAGAAAATAAGATGTACGATGTGACCACCGAACCACCGACCAATGTGTGCGAACTACCACCACCAATTCCTCCTCCTTCTCCTCCTCCTTTTAGAAAAAAAGGGATGAAAAGTACAGTGGAGATCAGCGCCAGCGAAGGCAATGGTGAAGACGTGGTCTGTGCTTGATCTTCGTTTGTTTACCTTCGCCGCGATGGACGATATTTGTCGCGGCTCAAAACATTTTGACGGTACCAATTATTACGTGACGAGGTACGCTCTTCACCTAAGAGGACATTTGACAATCTGGCCCTCAGTGAGACTCTTCCTTTCATCCTTCCCCCCTCTACCATCTACCTCCTTGCCTCCCTCCCTCCTTCCTTCCCTTCGCATATAAACAACCTCGTCGCGGAGGCATCACAAACGCAAGACACACACACCAACATGCGGTCATTCCTCACTCTCCTGACGGCGGCGCTGCTGGGGTTCTCGCTGACCTGCCACCTCGCCCTCGTCGTCAGCCACAGCCACACTTGCAAAACGCATCGGAACATCGTGCGTCCTCGAGGGTGCAGGAGGAAGGTAGCGGGAGTGAAGTGACCAGGTGTTGCAAGACCTTACCTTGTGTTGCCGGCCAGATCCCTGCAGCTCCTCGTAACTCTCCTGGAATCCCGAACTGGCCAGGATAAAAGGATGAGATTGACGATGTACCTGTTGCCCTATCCTCCTTCTCTTCCTTATCGCCTTTTGCTGTCTGTTCTTCCTTTGTATTCCTTTGTATTCCTCCTACGGTGTCAATGCTGGAGCTCAAAATATGAGCTCCTCAGCTCAGGCTCCTCAGCTCCTCAGCGTCATTAGACTGGTTCTAATGCAGTGTGTCGGTGTTAAGGAGTGGCTGATCGGATGACTAAGCTGGAAGCCGAGAAGACAAGGATGATACAAAGCCTTCAAACCTTTTTCTGTCTGTAGTTCACCTTCATATTTCAACACAAAAAAAAATGAGTATGTTAAAAATAGCCGTCATCGTCCACCTGTTGTTGTTGTTTGTTGTGCGTCCTGTTTGCGTCCCGCCTTGGTGCCCCAGGCAGGAGGCTGTGTCGCCGTCACATAAGAACATAAGAAAATAATGAAGTTACAAGAGGCCGTGAAACCCACCTACACGAGGTAGTTCCTGTAAGCATCAAACTTGTTTGTGATGACCTCTGCTTGTGTGTGTGTGTGTGTGTGTGTGTATTGTTGAGCAAGAGGAGGGGTAAGGAAGAGGCGAGGCTTATCCTGATATGGATGTAAACACACACACACACACACACACACACACATACACACACACACACACTGTCCGTAAGGGTCAATGGCATTCGGGCGATGACGCATCAGCATCGCTCTGTGGTCCCGCGTTCAATACCCGCCCAAGGGATTTTTCACTGACGAATACGAGCTGTTACTGTCCCCCTTGAGCAGGGAGATGGGGTGTGTGGTGTGTGACGGCCCAGCATTACCCAAAGATCGGTCACTATGAGATCTAAGCTCTTTCCGATAGGATAACAGCTGGTGGTCGCGAGTCCAATACGTGATCAGGCTGTTTTATAATACAATAACATCAATAATAATAATAATAATAATAATAATAGCCATAATAATAGCCATGATAATAATAATAATAACATCAATAATAATGATAATAATGATAATAATAACAATAATAGCCATGATAATAATAATAATAACATCCATGATAATAATACAACGTTTCATTGTGGTACATCTATTGCAGGAAAACAAAAGCACGTCACGTCACAAATTGTCTAAAGATTCAAACAAATGAACAAAAACAAGACGCGAACACTGCTGAGATTCTCCTTTTTACATCACGTTGCTGGAAACAGGTTCTCGAAATTCCTTGCTTGTTATTTATTCTTGTTTTGTTATTGTTCCTGTTCATCTTTCCTTTCTTTCTCTTCTTCTTTTTGTTCTTTGTCTTCTTGTTCTTTATCTTCGTCTTTTTCTTTCACCTTCTCCTACTCTTCATCCTCCCTCCTCCTCCTCCTCCTAGCCACACCTGTAGCTACATCTTGCTACCTGGCGTCCAGCACACACCTGACACACGCATCACTCCACACCTGCACACACAAACAAGGGTTTTCAACACACCGACTCAAACCACCATCACTTTACACACACCGGCATACGATATATTCCTTTCGTACACACACACACACACACACACACACCACACACACACACACACACACACACCTACACACACGCACACACACACCTGTAGTAGATCATCACAGGTGTCTTACTCCCACCACAGCTGTCACCATTATATCGTAAAGTCCTCAACTATTTATATTTCCCTTGGTATCATGTTCCTGGTATCTGCGACGGGAACGCGTAATCATCATCTTTGCAGGGGCTCTTAGGGTAGCACCGTCCATTGATCTCTCTCTGACACCTTCGGCAGGGAGGTGTTACGATGGAGGGAGGTCTTATGGCTTCTGCGTGGAATCTTGGTAGACCGCACATTAGGGTCCCGTAGACTGCAGACCCCGATGTAGACCGCACGCTGTAGTAACACCCATGCACAGGTGTCTTAAGTCCCACCACAGCTGCCACCAATATACAAAGTTCTCAATTATTTCCCTCGGTTTCCTGTTCCTTGCTAAATTTATCATTATCAGGGGGCTCGGCTCGGCTCGGATGCGATCGGCTCGTCTCCGCAGGGGCTCGGCAAGTAACACTTTCCTTTCCACTCTTTCCAACACCCTCGGCAGGGAGGTCTATGATCTGGAGCCCTCTGCGTGCGGGAGGACGGTGACGGAGAGGCAGGCGAAGAGGACCACCACGGCGAGCGACAGGAGAGCAAAGGACCGCATTTTGGGGTGTTCGGTGCGTGTCTTCGTGTGTGTGAGTGACTTGTTTTGTGACCGTGAGGCGCTTATATGCGAGTGAGGGATGGCGGGAATTCCCGGGATAGCCACGCCTCTTCACACAGCATTAGTTAGTACAAATATTACCTGATGCGGGAAATCCCGGGATCCCGGGAAATATCCCGCTTTGTCTCAGAATCTCGGGTTGCTAAGAAACCTGCAAAACAGGACACCCGTGTGTGTGTGTGTGTGTGTGTGTGTTGTGTGTGTCTGTGTGTGTGTGTGTGTGTGTGTGTCTGTGTCTGTGTCTGTGTCTGTGTGTGTGTGTGTGTGTGTGTGTGTGTGTGTGTGTGTGTGTGTCTGTGTCTGTGTCTGTGTCTGGTCGTGTGTGTGTGTGTGTCTGTGTCTGTGTCGTGTGTCTGTGTGTCTGTGTGTCTGTGTGTCTGTGTCTGTGTGTCTGTGTCTGTGTATGTGTCTGTGTCTGTGTCTGTGTGTGTGTGTGTGTGTGTGTGTAGGTAGTGTGTAGTGTGTGTAGTGGTGTGTGTGTGTGTGTGTGTGTGTGTGTTGTGTGTGTGAGTGTGTGTGTGTGTGTCAGAGCCGTAGATAGGGAGAGTTTGGCCACTCACTTCCCAGGCGCCATGTGGCCGCTGTGCCCGCGCTGCCAGCCTGCCTCCCACCCCGCGCTGCCACACTGTCTGGTCACTTTGGCCTTCCATAAGATATTCATTTAAAGTACTAATGATACTTTGTCATTTTTTGTAAGGACTTCATTACAATATACATAATTGGAATCATACAGAAAAAAATGAGGGTTGTTGATCAGTCTTACAATAATATAATAATGATTTTATTATCAATATACCCAATGCCTCTCAGCAACGTACACCCTGTATGACTCCTGTCTCATATATATACGTATGTTCATCGATGTGTACTTGACTCTGATATTATGGTCTGCTGTGTGGTAACAGTGGTTGCTATAAACCCTATTGGAGAGTTACGGGAAGCAGCACTTATGAGGACAATAAAACATCTCAGAGTAAAGGTTGTAAAGGAGCGAAAGAAAAAATGTCAAGCCTTAAAGGAAAAGACAGCTTTAGGAAGTATCATGTCAATGGTCTTTAACAAGGACCAGTTTGCTAGTCTCGGTCGTGGCAGTCAGGGTGGTAATAGCAGAGGACTGAAGTGGTCAAATGAGACAGTTAAGAAGGGCCTTCAGCTGAAGGTTGCTTGTGGGTCAACAGGTTATGATTTGCTTTTGCAACCAAAGCAGCCCCTACCTTCCCTTCGGTCACTGAGGAGCAGACTTGAGTTTGTTAGTGTGGAACCCGGTATATCTGCCCCCTCTCTAATTTCCTATCTAATATATAATTATCAGTATAAAAGATATACTGTTATCTTCGGAAATGTTTGTTCTATAATAATATCAAATAAAAAACCGTAAAACACACTAAAGAAATGCCATTATGAGACTCAAGAAATATGCATGAAATTAAACTCTTCGCCATTTAATATTTTGCTCGAAAACGTTTTACATGGAGAATATCAATAGAAGCGAAATTTAATTAGCTTTCCATTGCTATTTCGTTTTCTGATAAATGAATTAGAACTATACATAAATTAGCGTTAACTAAATAACATCATCAATCGGGAAAAATTACCCGATTTCATGATATTTTTAGTTAGTTAACGCTAATTTATGTATGGTTCTAATTCATTTATCAGAAAACGAAATATAGCAATGGCAAGCTAATTAAATTCCGCTTCTATTGATATTCACCATGCAAAATGTTTCCGTGCAAAATATTAAATGGCGAAGAGTTTAAGTTCATCTATATTTCTTGAGAGTCTCATAATGGGATTTCTTTAGTGTGTTTTACGGTTTTTTATTTGATAATATTATAGAACAAGCACTTCCGAAGATAACAGTATATCTTTTATACTGATAATTATATATTAGATAGGAAATTACCCGATTTCATGATGTTATGTATTTAGTTAACGCTAATTTATGCATGCTGCTAATTCATTTACCAGTAAAGGAAATATATCAATGGAAGGCGAATTAAATTCCGCTTCTATTGATATTCTCCATGTAAAATGTTTTTGAGCAGAATATTAAATGGCGAAGAGTTAACAGTGGGTGAAAGGTGGGTGCAATGAGAGCCGTACCGCCCGTACGTCCTCACTTACTGAAAGCTCAGCTCCTACTGACTTGTGGAGCAGACTCTAATAATGACGTCACCGTCCATCTCGCTTCCCAGACGCAGGCTTTTACATAGAGACGGCTTTGGCAGTGCACAGGTCAAAGTTTCCTTGGTGACCCCATCGCTATTTATTTGTTCGACCTGACTGACCTGGAGAGACGATTTCACACGTCCCAGTCCCCAGGGTCCTGCCCAGCCGCACGTTCCTCTCCACTCCCACCCACCTCTCTCCCTCGCTCTCATATTTCATTGTTCTGTAGTTCTTTAACTTATATTTATACTAGCCTCAAAGCCGAACCTCCGGGCGGACTTTTTGGCTGGCTCCTGCGGAGGGCTATTAGTGGGCCTTCGGCCCACCACCTGTTTTAGGTGGGCCTTCGGCCCACCAAACACAGACTCTCCAGATAGCCCCTTCTAACTTTCCTGAAATCATGGATGTAGAAATGTATGTATTAACGCCAACCCATTCACATCACCCCCAACCCATTCACTCACCCATTACCCATCACCCCCCACCCATTCACTCACCCATTACCCATCACCCCCCACCCATTCACTCACCCATTACCCATCACCCCTCACCCATTCACTCACCCATTACCCATCACCCCCCACCTATTCCCTCACCCATCACCCATCACCCCCCACCCATTCACTCACCCATTACCCATCACCACACACCCATTCACTCACCCATTACCCATCACCCCCCACCTATTCCCTCACCCATCACCCATCACCCACTACCTATCACCCCACCCATTCACTCACCCATTACCCATCACCCTACATCAAGGTTTCCTCAATTCTCGCAACCCACATTTTTTTTTCACAATTCTCGCTAATAGGCTACTAAAAAAAAAAAAAAAAGTGATCGGATCATCCCATACGTGGGCTTATAATGTGCCCCTGGTCGAGCTGGTTCCAAAACTGTGCCATATGCTAAGATTCTGCCACGGGGCGCGGAACTTAGCGCGGACACACACACACACACACACAGACACACACACACACACACACAGACACACTTTCGCTTATATTATTATAGATAAGACATTTGTATTGGCTGAACTACAAACATTTATAGAAATATCACGATGGTAAATGGATTGTCAAATCAGCAACTAATCTGAATGATCTTGAAAGTCACCTGGGAAAATGTGAAGGCTGAGGCCTGCCTCGTGCCCCCAGGAGACCCAGGCAAGCCCTCCAAGGGAAGCCCGCACCTGCAGGGGCCCGCCGCACTGAAAGCTGATGTGAGGTGGTGAGGTTAATAATCCACCTAGGCTACCCTTACCCCTGGCAACTGAGGATCGCAACGCCGGAGATTTGTAATACTGTACCGACTGTGCGATAAAGATGACACATTCTTGAACATTACCTGCGAGATGGTGCATTCACCTTGCGAATAAAAGTTTATGAAGTTTAAATTTTCTCTCTCTCTCTCTCTCTCTTTTCCTCTCTCTCCCCTCTCTCTCTCTCTCTCCTCTCCTCTCTCCCCTCTCTCTCTCTCCTCTCTATCTCCTCCCCTTTCTCCCCCCTCTCTTCTCTCTCTCTCTCTCTCTCATTTTATCGTGCATAATTGCAGAGAGAGTGTGTAGTTAGTGTGTAGAGCTGTAGAGAATTGTAGCGGAGTGTGGTTTTTGGGGGGGAGGGGGGGTTTACAGAGGGGTAGAGGCTGATGGAGTGTGGTCTGGGGGGGGAGGGGGGAGTACTGAGGGGTAGAGGCATGATGGGGTGTCTGGACGATTCGAGCGAATACCTTTTCGAGCGTAGGACGATTCGAGCGAATACTTTTTCGAGCGTTGGACGATTCGGGGAATATTTTTTTCGAGCGTTGGACGATTCGAGCGAATACTTTTTCGAGCGTTGGACGATTCGAGCGAATACTTTTACGAGCGCCCCACAAACCTTGCTCCGCTTCTCACTACCGTAGATTGATAATATTCTTTTCATTTAACCCTAACTTAACCTTTTCCCTGGCTGAAATATCGGTAGATTTATACGTTTAATAGGCGTATAATACGCTAACTTTTTCTTTTCATCAACGTTCCCCACAAACACACACAAAGGCGTAACAGATAGGCGTACGTCCTGTTTCTATAATACTATAGGCAGTACAATCCGGCAGAGGGAGTGAGATCAGGTCAGGTACCCTGTGTGTGTGTGTGTGTGTGCATACCTGACGTGACCTCACGGGTATCCTTTACCGCATATAACACTTTAGTCACCAGCTGTAATAATGTCGCCAGCCGCCAAACTATTACGAATTATAGCATAAACTACTGATGTGTATGTCCACTGAAGATGATACACAGTAGTTTTATCAGGGACTGTATAATTACCCGTTTCAGCGTTGTTCTATGCTTTGTAGCTGCAAGTACATACGATTTAAAATTTCCCAACTCGTTTTTTTTTGGCGCGACGACGACGGCGGGAGGACACTCAGAACATAAACACTAATTGGCGACCTTATTGTTGGTCAACCACTCTGGTGATTTTTTTTAAAATTTGTCTATTTATAGTTACTTCCCTACCAGACCTATCAGATGAAGACAAAAAATGACAGACTCTCCAGATAGCTTCTTTTATCTTTCCTGAAATCATGGATGTAGAATGTAAGTATTAACGCAAACCAAAAATCTATACATCAAAAAAAATTTTGTCCTGGCGAACTTTAGTGTTATCTACGGAATGGAATGTCCTAACGGCACCACGGGCCCGCCCGCCGGCCAGGGTTGCCAGCCCAATTGTGCTCTTTATAGAAAGGTTGGGGGACGATGGTCGCGGGTTGGCGTTGTTTTTGGGCTGTTTTTACTTAAAGTTGCGGATTTTTGTGTTGATTGTCTTCGAAAGCACATAACACATTGCACCCGTTCATGATAATCCTCAAGGAGGATTATCACAACAATTATCGTCAAGGAGGATTATCACAACCGGACTTTGACCTGATTAGGACCTCAGTCGTGACCTCTCACGGTCCCCATCCTAGCTACTGACATCCCTTAGTGATGAGTAATTATATTGCCCTGGGGCATGCCACAACCTTAATTTCTTCACACCTCCAAGCCCAACCCCCCATTCAGCCTTTTTCTAACTTCTAATATCTAATATAAAAACTTCTAATATACTATATAAGGAGAGAGACTCAGGGAGACTGTCAGACACAGTTATTTTCTACTACAGCTGCCGTGATCAATGAGGATATAAAAAAGCTTGCGTGAGTGACTTGCAAGTTTGCAATACAAGAGTTTAGAAAATACATGACATGTCCGTGCATTCATGCATAGAAAATAACACGTACTGTTGCAATGAGTTTTAACCCACAGAGGAAATGCTGTCACTTTACAAAGGACATTTATTCCAATGCTGACGATCAGGAGAATGTTGATATACCTGGTATAAAAATGTTCAGAAAAAAATACATTTGTTGGCCTATACCCATGAATGGGTATGTATCCTAATATATATATATATATATATATATATATAGATATATATAATAAAATATATATATATATATATATAATATATATATATATATATATAATATATTATATATATAATAATATATTGTTTTTTATAGGTACATTACTTGTCAAATACTTTTTTTTCCTTTTTTGTTATATCTTTCAGTCGTCTTGAGCCTCATACATACACAACTAATTATAATATTTTGGGTGATTTTGTCGCGGCTTTCTGAGACCGAGGTCGCCTTTTTGGGCTCGTTTTGGGATGAGATTGGTGGGAACTGTAGCCCTGCGACCTGGCAGTCTGTCCCCACCTAGGTTTCTGTAAAAAGGTGTGTGTGCGTGCAGAGGAAGCTACACGAGGCCGTGAAACCTACACGTGGTACTTCCTATAATATTACTGGTTATATGATTATAAATAATAGCAATGCAATAGAAAGCTATGGCATTTAATTTAAAGAGATAGTAATTAAAGCATCAATAATAATAAAAACAATAAAAGCAAAATTTACGTAGGTGAGGAGACTAGCTGCCCCTCCTAGTAATTAAGTCATGGCACATGGGGAACCTGACCTGACTGACCTCACTCCCCTCTACCTACCTAATCCCATAATCGAACCCGTGGAGCCACGATATATATACTGGGTCGGGGTATAGCTGAATGCATTGGTACGGCAATATGTCCTCCGTACAGCAAAAGAGTTTTTCTAGCAGCCGCTTCCCCTTACAAAAAAACCCGTGTATCGTTTGTATTAAGGAGGTGCGGACAAAAGAACACGGTTTTAAGTTGGACTGCTGTGGTAGATGGAGCACAGGCTTTGCAACACTGGCATCTCGTTATTGGAGTACGAAGACTGATGAATCGTCCTGCTGGTTCAGAGTGGCGCTGTTGCAGTGCTCTCTACAGACACTTTCTTCTGCATCTGCAAGTTTAAACTCCTCATCACCCACAGTGCCTGTCGTCCCATTGGCTGAGAGTACCCGTCTTTCAGACTTCATGCACGTCGATACGACTGATCAGCCCACGGATACTGTACCACGGAGGAAACCGATTATGTAAGCCAGACTGAAGACTCCGCGGAAACCATGGAAGCGGATCCACGTCACTCCACAGAGATCCACATCCGGTTGCGAGCCTCCTTTGACGTCAGTGTTTCATTCGAGGTTCCAGCTTCCTCCTCGGAAACACCACTTGAAACCTCGCCCTATCCCCTCCGTGGATGTTGGAGCCCAAGAACATTTAATTTTAAAAATAGTGACTAATCCTCCAAGCGGGGCAAAACTATTCTGACAGACACCAGGGGTCATCGATATAACAAGAAGTCAGCAGACAAACGATGCTCCTCATCAAAGACTGTGTGGACGTGCAGTGTGCGACGCAAGGGACTCTGCTGTCTTGCCAAGATTTACGAGTAGATGGTGTTTTTGTTCCTGGACCCCAGCCCCACACACACCCAGCAGAACCTGGTCAGGACCAAAGCAGCAGACATTTAGCAGAAAAAAAGAGGCGTGCTGCTGCTCAAGTTTTTTTTCCTGCAAGCACAATCTTGAGGAGGTCCCGCTCGAACAAGATTGTGCCTGATGCACTACCTGCTAGCCTCCCCTGCCAGGCCAACGTAGTCCGGTATGCCAACCGTCATCGCCAGATGAAAAGGCCCAGCCATCCAAGAACCCTGGAATTTGAACTTCAAGAAAGCCTTCATCCCAGAAGATTTCCGTCAGCCGACGTTCATATCGATGGTGCTCACCACTTCATATTTTTCAACGCATGACCAAAATCACTTACTGCAAAGGCCAGTTCCTGTATGCAGATGCTACATTCAAGCTCGTCAGAGAACCCCTTCACACAACTGTTCAGCATAAAACGCCTTCATACAACAGGATGACAGTGTGAGGCAGGTCCCTCTTTTTTTTTGCAGTGATGTCCCGCCCTAGACGTCAAGACTACGTCGAAGTCCTGTCAACTATGAAGGACCTCATCCCAGCTCTCTCCATCAAAAAGTTACGGTTGACTTTGAGCAGGCAGTGTGGCAGCTGTTTTGTGAGGTATTCCCGGATGTGGGATCCAGGGATGTGTTTTCCACTGGGGCGCAGGCTGTTTTTAGAAAAGTAGTGGATCTTGGTTTGAAAGTGCCATACCAAAAACCCCTGGTGCTGTGCATGAATACATCAGGCAGCTGCTTTTTCACTACCCTTCCTCCCAGGAGAGCACATCCCAGCGATGTTTTACATCCATAGCTGGCAACGCCAAATCCTCCACTGCAGCCACTGGTGGATACTTTAGGACAACTTGGATCGATAACCCTCTACCCGGCCAGTCGCATCCTGGTCCATTTTTGGTCTACCGGGGCGGACAAATAATGATGTTGAAGGATGGCACAGCCGATCAACAAAGAGGGAGCAACAGCCTCAACTTTTTTACAAGCTAATCGAAGTGCTGCCCCAGGGAGGCCCAAAATAGTCACTCTGCAGACCCAGCTTTTTGCCCCGAACAAGCTATCGAGATCAACTCGAAAAGTATATAAGCAGGTCCAGGCAAAGCTTGAAAAGCTGTGGCAACGCTACAAAAAAACAAAAACATAACAACTGGCCACCTACTCCGTGCCTGCAGTAGAATATATGCCCCTTCAGACACATAATGATGCGACCTGATATATTACTGTATGTGAATGTAACACCTTTATACATTATTTGCTTATTTTTTATCTGTTTTCATGTTCTTAAATAAACCTTTAGTGTATATGATAATTTGCATAAAAAATGATTTTAAAATACGGTACTATTTTTCACATCTACTATTTATTTCACTTCGCACACTTTTCAAATAAAATATGCTATGTATTATGATGTTTATATAATTTAGTGTTTTGAAAAACTATTGCGGTAAAGTTCGTTTTATCGTCCCTGCCACCATATTCTTGCTTACTGCCTTGCAAGTGCTTGTGGGCCCTTTGGAACCCACACATATTGATGTTTGTAGTAGTAGATTATATTAGACAACAATGTATAGTGCACTCCAATCCTGTTGTTGCTGTTCGTTTGGGCACTGGTCAAAGTGCCTCGCACGCACGCACACACACACACTCATACACACTCCACACACACACACACACACACACACACACACACACCCCACACCCACACAAACACACACACACAAAACACACAACCACACACACACAACACCCCACAAACACAACCCCCACACACACACACACACACACACACCCCTCACACTCACACTCACACTCACCCTCACACTTTACAAATCACACTCACACTCACACTCACACTCACACACACTCACACACACACACACACACACACACACTTTAAGTCCATGAGTCTACGGAGTTGGAAATATAGCATGGTGTTACCGAAGTTTCTTACTGTAATCTAATACTCTTAAAAGGGTTATTAGCACAAAACCCCAGTTCAAAATTATTCAATCGCCATGGGCCCAAAGCGCTTACCACCTACCATTTATTTGCATTATTTTTTTTTGCCACTCTCATCAAAATTGAATGTACATTTCGGCTACCCAAAACAGACAGACAGACACACGGCTACTCCCTATAGTTTATTAGATAGATGAAGGCCTAAACTTTTTTCACCACGTCTTCTAAACCCAAACCCTTTAAACCTCTTTGCAAGCTGTTACTTTGGTCAAAATCACGGACAAAAATTATCTAATAAGAATAAATAGGTGCAACTCCGCCGTCGCCACCAGCGCGTCCAGAGACACGGGCCAAGCCCTCCCTCACGGACAGCAGTCAGGCCAGGTTAGGTTAAGGGTTTGGTTTGTTTTTAAAAAAAAGACAAACTAACCCAACCTACCCTCGCTGTGTCCGTGAGGGAGGGTGGGACTGGGAGAGGCGCTCGTCCTGCGGTTTTAAACGGTGTGATGGCGACGGCGGACACTTATTTATTCTTATTAGATCATTTTGTCCGTGATTTTTTACAAAGGTAACAGCTTGCCAAAGGGTTTTAAGGTTAGTGAAGACGCATATGACAAAAGTTTTAGTCCATATGGTAGTAATCGAGAAAGCAGAAGCGATAAAAACAAACTTTCCTATAGTGGCCAGATCCCACCACAACAGTGGTATAGTGGTGGATCTGCCACTAAAAATCTATTTCTAAACCAGAAAATTTAACAGAAAATCTCTTAAAATACAATAACAGGTCGTCTAACCTTTAAGAGAGGGAGAGATGTGAGGGAAAGAGGGAGGTATGGAGGGAGAGGAAGGAAGGTATGAGAGAGAGGGTTACACGACCTTTCGAGCGAATGACTTTTCGAGCGAAAGACGATTCGAGCGAAAGACGATTCGAGCGAATGACTTTTCGAGCGGAGGACCATTCGAGTAAAATTTGGGTATTCGAGCGTAGGATATATGCTACTATACACGCATGGTATTAAACAATAAGGACTAAGAAATTGCTTGTTTATTGTATTTGAAGAGATTTTTCTGTCAGGATGTCTAGTTTAGAAATGGATTTTTAGTTGAAAATTCGATCCCCCCCACAACACCGCCGACTGCCACGCCACGGCAGTCGGCGGTGTTGTGGTGGGATCGCCCATGGAAAGGGGGGGGTTTTTTTGGTTTTACGCTTTTGCATTTATCTCGATTCCACTACCATATGGGACTCAACTTATGTCATATGCGTTCTTTCTACTAACCTTCAAACCTCTTGGCAAGCTGCTTACTTTGTTCAAAAATCACGGGTAAATGGACGCGGGAATGCACAACACACGCACAGGCGGTTACCTGACCTGACTCATCCCCTCGCCTGTAGTATTCGATAGAAACAGGAGGGCGCCTAGCTGCTACGACTGTTGTGTGTGTGGTGTGTTGGTGAAACGTGATGAAAAGAAAAAGTCAGGCATTATAACGTCCTATTAAACGTATAAATCTACCGTTATTTCAGCAAAAACGGTTTTAAGTTAGGTTAAATGATATAGGTTAGGTTAGTTGAGAGAGTGGGTTTGGTTAGTAACATGATACAAAACAAAAAGAAATTCTCGATACTACGGTAGTGAGAAAGCGGAGCAAGGTTTGCGGGGCGAGATCCCCCACACCCTGTAAACAAAAATATATTTCCCGACCAAAACAAGTGCCAGATTCACTCCATACACATCAAAAACAGTCAGGAAAACTAAGTTTGGGTCCTCCCCCGCTTTCCGAAAAAAGTATTCACTCGAATCTGCCTCCGCTCGAAAAAAAGTATTCGCTCGAAGCGTCCACGCTCGAAAAGGTATTCGCTCGAATCTTTCCAGACACCCCATATGCCTTACACCTCAGTACTCCCCACTCCCCCCCCAGACCACTCTCCGCTACAATTCTCTACAGATTCTACACACAACTACACACTCTCTCGGCAATTATGCCACGAAAAATGAGATTAGAGATAGAGAGAGAGAGAGAGAGAGAGGAGAGAGAGAGAGGAGAGTGTAGAGAATGAGAGAACGAGACGACGAGAGAGGAGGAGAGAGATCCTGAGAGATGAGGAGAGCGAGGAGGAGAGAGGAGAGAGAGAGAGAGAAAATTAAGCTTCTAAATTTTTATTCGCACGGTGAATGCACCATCCGAAGCGAATGTTCAGATATGTGTCATCCTTATCGCACAGTCGAGTACAGATTACAAATCTCCGCGTTGCGATCCCAGTTGCCAGGGGTTAAGGGTAGGCTAGGTGGGATTATTAACCTCACACCTCACAATCAGCTTTCAGTGCGGCGGGCCACTGCAGGCGGGCTCCCTTGGAGGGCTTGGCCTGGGTCTTCTGGGGCACGAGGCAGGCCTAAGCCTTTACATTTTTACCAGGTGACTTTTCAAGATCATTCAGATTAGTTGCTGATTGACAATCCATTTACCAGCGTGATATTTTATAAATGTTTGGAGTTCAGCCAAACAAAGTCTTATATCTAGAATACTATAAGGAAAGTGATGTCTGTGTGTGTGGTGTGTGTGGGTCTGGTGTGTGTGTGCGTGTGTTTGTCCGCGCTAAGTTCCACGCCCGTGCAGAATCTTAGCATATGGCACAGTTTGGAACCACGCGCCGACCAGGGCACATTATAAGGGCCACGTAGGGATGATCCGATCACTTTTTTTATTTTTTTTTATTTAGTTAGCCTATTAGGAGAATTGTGAAAAAAAAAATGTGGGATTGCGAGAATTGAGGAAACCTGATGTAGGGTGATGGGTAATGGAGTGAGTGAATGGGTGGGGTGAGGGTAGTAGGGTGAGAATAGGTGGGGGGGTGATGGGTAATGGGTGAGTGAAGGGTGTGTGGTGATGGGTTAAATGGGTGACGTGAATGGGTGGGGGTGAGGGGTGTGGGTGAGGAATTAGATGGGGGAGGGATGGGTATGGGTGAGTGAATGGGTGTGTGGCTGCATGGGTAAATGGTGAGTGAATGGGTAGGGGGTGAGGAGTAATGGGTGAGTGATAATGGTGGGGGGGGATAGGGTAATGGGTGAGTGAATGGGTTGGGGGTGATGTGAATGGTTGGCGTTAATACATACATTTTACATCCCTGATTTCAGGAAAGTTAGAAGGGGCTATATGGAGGTCTGTGTTTGGTGGGCCGACGGCCCCCCACCAATAGCCCTCCAGGAGCTAGCCAAAAAAGTCCGCCGGAGGTCGGCTTGAGGGCTAGTATTAAAATATAAGTAAACGACTACAGAACATGAAATATGAGAGCTAGGGAGAGATGTGGGTGGGAAAGTGGAGAGGAACGTGCGGGCTGGGCAGGACCCCCCCCCTGGGGATGGGACGTGTGAAATCGTCTCTCCAGGTCATCAGGTCGAAACAAATAAATAGCGATGGGGTCACCAAGGAAACTTTGACCTTTCCTGTGCACTGCCAAAAGCCGTCTCACTATGTAAAAGCTGCGCCTGGGAAGCGAGATGGACGGTGACGTCATTATCAGTCTGCTCCACAAGTCAGTAGGAGCCTGGATCTTTCAGTAAGTGAGGATGTATGGGCGGTACGGCTTCTCATTGCACCCACCTTTCACCCACGTTAACTCTTCGCCTTTAATATTTTGCTCAAAAACATTTTACATGGAGAATATCAATAGACAGGGGGAATTTAATTGAGCTTTTCCATTGATATATTTCGTTTACTGATAAATGAATTAGCAGCATGCATAAATTAGCGTCAAAAATAAAGACATAACATCATGGGAGAATCGGGCTTAATTTCCTATCTAATATATAATTATCAGTATAAACGATATACTGTGATCTTCGGAAAAATGTTTGTTCTATAATATTACAAATCAAAAACCGTAAAACAACTAAAGAAATGCCAGTATGGACTCTCAAGAAATTATGCATGAAATTAAACTCTTCGCCAATTTACAATATTTTGCTGACAAACGTTTTACATGGAGAAATATCAATAGAAGCGGAATTTAATGTACTTTCCATTGCCATATTTCGTTTTCTGATAAATGAATTAGAACTATACATAAATTAGCGTTAACTAAATAAATAACATCATCAATCGGGAAAAATTACCCGATTTCATGATATTTTTAGTTAGTTAACGCTAATTTATGTATGGTTCTAATTCATTTATCAGAAAACGAAATATAGCAATGGCAAGCTAATTAAATTCCGCTTCTATTGATATTCACCATGCAAAATGTTTTCGAGCAAAATATTAAATGGCGAAGAGTTTAAGTTCATCTATATTTCTTGAGAGTCTCATAATGGCATTTCTTTAGTGTGTTTTACGGTTTTTTATTTGATAATATTATAGAACAAGCATTTCCGAAGATAACAGTATATCTTTTATACTGATAAACATATATTAGGTAGGTAAACTTGTCATCTCGGTGGCCTCGTACAGACTCCGTCCGTGACGTCATCAATCTCAGGCGCAGGCTTCTACATAGAGACGGCTTTGGCACTGCCCTCACTGAGCTGAGCAGCCAATAGAATGGCTTCCTGAGGATGACGCTGAGCCTACCTACTCCACCCTATGGGCGGCGCCTACAATAATAATGATAATGATAAGATTATAATTAAGATATATATATATATATATATATATATATATATATTGTTACGCTATTTCCTCTCCTGGACCTCACCAGACCACTGCAGGTGTCCTCAGGTGAGGCTGTGCAAAAGGAGGCGTGGTTACAATACCCACTGCTGCTAGCCCTTACTTCCACAGCCCTTCCTCAGTTCGGTGTGTTACGGCGAGGCGAGCTAGTATACACAGTTCAATCAAAGGCGAAGGAAAAACACTCAGGAGGTTTCTTTTGTTTACTGAGAAAGCCACAAGCCACCCAGGAGGCAAAGCACAGAGCACAATGAGTACATATGTGTGTACGTCATTTCCTTCCAATCGCTTCTAGATTGTCGCAAAGCAAAGACGTTACCAAACACCACAGCCCACCACTCACGGGTCCCCCCACCACCAACAACCACCAGTCCTCCCACCACCACCCACAACACCACCACGCGACTCTCCTCCACGGAGCGACGCGCCTGTCTCCCCCGAAGCCTCAAACCTATCTGTCTGCCCAGAGGAAGGAATGGCACCATGCTCACGTCCTCCCCCGGCCCACCCCCCCACACACACCCCCCACCCTCTCACATTCAAGGTCGCCCGACGCTTCATACCCTCACACACTGCCTCTCCACCACCAGTTCATACATACACACACCGATTAGTTCTACAATCGTAACACAAATCCCCCCCTTTCAACATAAGACCCGTCCTCGTCTGTAACATAAGACATTTTCCCACAACGCAAATAATATCAAACAAATCATCCACATCCTAAATTAGCACTCAAAAAAAATGCAGAAAAACACACAACAATAATAAAATTCCTCTTGAAAAATTACATATTTTTCCCCCCCCCCACATCACCATGGGCGGGACCACATGCATGCCTCACTCCACCACTCCACCTCCTTCTGCTGCGTCGCCGTCAGCACCGCGCACCGCACCGAAACCGCGCGTAAACCTCCACCCACCCCCACCCCCTCACCACCACTACATGCCACCACAGCTTCGAGCTCCCAGACCCTACATCGCCATCCCCCACCCGCCACTGCAGTGTTGGAAGGTCACCAGGCAGCCCTTCTTTTTCCCCCGCCCGCGAGACACCTCCAGCAGGAACCCGGAGCATACTACCTCAACCGCAGGCGCCACAACCAAACAGGAACTTCCTCCACCCTTGGCTCGCCTCAGAGGTACCCCACAGTCCAGGAGACCACACTCCACTGAACCCCCCCACACCCTCCCCTCGTTCCCACTGCTCTAGTCTCGCGGTGGAAAGGGCCACGACCCTCCTGACAGACCATGCCTCCACTGCGGGAACGCCGGTGAAGGTGCGGGAGAAACTAGCGGGCACGCACTGGGCCGCCTGTATGATAGAAGGCACGTCGGAGCCTTCCTCCACCATCATCCACCTGCCACAGCTTCGGTGAGGCCACCCACGGGCGCTCGCCAACCTCTTGGTACGCAGAAGTAGGCAGGTATGGGGACCCGTCCTTCATCCTGGCTCTCACGAGGCCTCCACCGTTTGCCCCGGGCGGTCTTCCACCGTTTACCACGCCTGCGGCCCTTCTTCGGGTGGCCCCATGCCGAGGCGAGGTGAGCGGATCTCTTGCCCTTCCACATCCGTCTGGGCGGCAGACCCCCAGCAAGGCCCTTCCTGACTCTTACGCTGCTTGCCAGCGCCGCCAAAGGGGCCCCGGGCAGGCCCTCCATGCCGCCTTTCCGTCAGACAGCGACGATCCACGCCCCTCCTGAACGGCCACGGGCCCCGCAGGGTGGCCTGGGATGACGAAGGCGAGGCAGGAAGGGGGGGAGAGGAAGGTTGGTGGGGTGGGGGGTGCGCCTCCTGACGTAGGCGGGGCGGGAGGCGAAGGTTGGAGGCGCCGTTCATCCGGGAAACACCTCCTTTTGGGACGCCACCGGCGAGCAAGGGCACCTCCTCTCCGCACACCCCCACCGTCCCCCTCTCTGGGCCGACGCACGCCTCACCCTGCATCAGGTCTACAGGGGCGTCACCCAGGAGGCAGAGTCCTCCATCGAGGCGACGTACTCAGGCAGCGCTGCTTTTCACTGCTCCCTCCTGACGGGGGCCGTCTTAATGCCCTGCATCAGGTCTGCAGGGGCGTCACCCAGGGACAAAGGGGAGCTCCCTTTTTCTCCTTATCGCCTGGTGCAAAGTTGCCAGCTCACCTCTGCACTTAGTCACTCTCTTTAAAAGCGACTAAAAGGGTCGCGTGTCCTCTCTTCCACCTCCCTTACTTGTACACCCTGCACGCTCCTTTCCCCCCTCTCTTCCGCCCTCCCTTGCTCGTACACGTGCACGCTCTTCCCCCCCTCTCTTCCGCCTCCCTTTGCTTGTACGGCCTGTGCGTTCATTTTCCCCATCATAGCGGTAAGGAGTGTCATTACGTCGGATTTCTGCTCATCGCCTGGGGTCTCCGGTCCTTTTCATACCACTTGGCATGCGCGCGCCTTTGTTTCCCAGCACGACCATCCGCCGCCCGCCGCCATTTTGAAACCCCGTGCTACACCCCGGCTCTCACCCTAACCACTCAAAATTTCCCCTTCCTGACACCATTTGTTACGCTACTCCTCTCCTGGACCTCACCAGACCACTGCAGGTGTCTCAGGGGAGGCTGTGCAAAAGGAGGCGTGGTTACAAATACCCCCCTGCTGCTAGACTTACTTCCACAGCCTTCCTCAGTTCGGTGTGTTACGGCGAGGCGAGCTAGTTAATATCACGAGGTCAATCAAAGGCGAAGAAAACACTCAGGAGGTTTTTCTTTGTTTACTGAGAAAGCCACAAGCCACCCCCGGAGGCAAAGCACAGAGCACAATGAGTACATTTTGTGTGTACTTTATTTCCTTCCAATCGCTTCTAGATTTTGTCCCCAAAACAAGAGACGTTACCACACCACAAATCACACTCACAGTCCCCCCCCCCACCACAACCACACAGTCCTCCCACCACCACCCCAACCCACCACGCGACTCTCCTCCACGGAGCGACGCGCCTGTCTTCCCGAAGCCTCAAACCTATCTGTCTGCCCAGAGGAAGGAATGGCACCATGCTCACGTCCTCCCCGGCCCACCCCACACACACCCCACCCTCTCACATTCAAGGTCGCCCGGGCGCTTTTTATACCCTCACACACTGCCTCTCCACCACCATTTCATACATACACACACCTGATTAGTTCTACAATCGTAACCCTTATATATTAAATATATATACTATATATTTTTTATATATATATAATATATATATATATATATATATATATATATTTTATATTTTATATATATATATATATATATAAGTAGGAAGAGGAGGAAGAGAAGGAGGGGGAAGAAGAGAAGGAAGAGGAGGGGGAAGAAGGAAAGAAAGAGGAGGAGTAAAGGAGGAGGAGGAGGAGGAGGAGGAGGAGGAGGAGGAGGAGGAGGTGAAGAAAAGAAGAAATGTGATGATAAAAGAAACGAGAAACAGTCGAAGAATATGAAAAATAAAAATAAAAATAAAATCTATATATATAAATCTCAAAATTTGTCTGTGTCTGTCTGGCTGTCTGTCTGTCTGTCTGTGTGTCTGTTCGTTATAGACTCGGCTACAGATGGCCAAAACCCCGCATGCCGCACACATTTGGAATCCTCATGACCCAGCGGAGAAAATAGGCTATGTTACGATGGGCGTGGCCGTCCCTGGTGGTCGTGGCCAGCAAAAACAACCTAAATACGGCTGTGGCTGCTATAGTCTCTGCTGGAATATTTTCTCTATCTTCATTCTAGAGAGAATGAACATTTTATGGGGATACTATTATAAATTTTAGTAACTTACTTGATACTTAATGTAAACAAAATATTATCAAGGGGCCGCAGGGGGCCGCAGGGGGGCCACAGGCCCCCCATTGGGCCGAAGGCCCACAGCCCTCCACAGGAGCTAGGAGAAAGGTCCCGGAGGGCACCCTTTCTGCTAGTAATGTATAAATAGAACAAGAGAAAGAAAAAAAAGATCAAAATTCCCCCGAAGAAACCAGTTTACTTTTTTTTGTTTTGTTTCCACGCAAACCCAAAACGTTTTAAATGAATTATATCTTTTTGTCACGACAGAAGTCAGGAATGAAGATGGAAAAGTGACCTCCCTCCTCCCCCCCTCCTTCCCTCCCTTCTCTCCATCCTTTCCCTCCTTCTTCCCTCCCTCCTTCCTTCCCTCCCTCCCTCCTTCCCTCCCTCCCTCCTTCCCCTCATCTCTCTCTCTCCAATTCTCACCCT
>JACEEZ010018293.1:0-20000 GCA_016584305.1 Chionoecetes opilio
ATATATATAATAATATTTATAATAATAATAATATTATATATATATAAAAAAATTTATATATAATAAAAATATTTATTTAATAATAATATATATATTAAATATAATTATATATTTTAAATATATAAAATATAAAATTTTTTTAAATATAATAATTTTTTTTTTTAATATATATTTTATTTTTTAAAATAATTTTTAATTTTTTTAAAATTATATTATTTTTTAATATTTATTTTATTATATTATTATATAAAAAATTATATATTTTATAAAAAATATATATTTAAAATTATATATATTTTATTAAATATTATTATAATATAATTTTAAAAAAAAATTTAATTTTTTTAAATTATATTAAAAAATTTTAATTAAAATTAATATATAAAAATATTTTTTTTAAATAAATTTTAAATTTTTAATTAATAAAATTAAAATAAAAAAAATAAAAAAAAATTAAATATATATAATAATTATTTTTAAAATATTTTAAAAAAAAATAATAAATATTTAAATAATTATAAAAATAATAATATAATTAATATAATATATAAAAATTTAATAATATATTAAAATTTAAATATATAAATAAATAAAAAAATTTTTTATATTTTTTTATATTTTAATATAAAATTTAATATAATTATATCATATTTTTTTAATATAAATATTATAAATTTTAATTATAATAAAAAATTTTTATTATTAAAAAAATTTTTTAAAATTATAATATATAATATAATTAATTATTTTAATAATTATATTTTTTTTAAAATATTTATTATATATTAAAATTTATTATAAAAAAATTTTTAAATTATTATATATATAAATAAAAAAATTTAAAATTTTTTAATATTTAAAATAATATTATTTTAAAAAATTTTTTATATATAATTAAAAATTTATAATTTTTTAAAAATAAATAAAATTATATTTTTAAAATTTAAAATTTTAAAATAAAACTTATATTAATTTCTTTTTAAAATTATATTATAATATATATATTTTATATTAATATTTTTTTATATTTTATATTATATTTAAAAAGCTCCCTGCGCCGCCGAAGTCCAAGTTTTTTTAATCAAGTGCGCCACCGTCCAGTAAATTTTTGAGAACCCCCTGCCCCCCAGGGGGCTCGGCCCAAAGCGCCCTCCCCCCCCCCCCGGGAAAAGCCCTCCCCCCCCCCTTTCCCACACCTCCACCACTTTTTTTCTTACGTAGCAGATCCCCGGTGGGCCCGTTTTTAATCCACTTTGGGCCTGCCCCCATCCTCTTTTTGGTGGCTTTAATGCTACGGAAAAAAAAAGAAAACAAAACTCCTTAACACGTGACAACTTCACTATGAGGCTGGAAAGCAGTGTACGTACGTATGTGTGCACAATCTACTTGGGTGATTTCCCTGGTGCCCGCGGGGCATGGAAAACGTGATTTGGGGGCAATTAAAAAAAAAAAGGAAAAAAAGATAAACAAAGTCACCTCAATGAATACAAAAGTTGAAAGATCTCAGTACAAAAAACCCTTTAAAATTAAAAAAGGGAAGGGGCGACGACCCCTTTAAACCTAAAGCGGGGCCCACTCACGTCGGCAACCACACTGCCGACCGACGCCGCCCCCCCCTCTGAAAAAAAAAAGCCCCTGGCTGGAAAAATCTTTTAGCTTCCCCAAATTTCTTTTTTTTTTACTATTTTCTGTATCTGAGGGATGTAAATGTTTTTTTTTTTTTTTTAAAAACCCCTTTTTAAAAACCCTAAACCCCTGTTTGTATTGTAATGAGTATAAAAAGGGGATGGGGAAAATACCTTGGGGAAAATGAAAAAACTTTTGAGGGGTTTTCAAAGCGAAGGGACTAGTGTAGCAGGTTCGCCGAGGGGTCCGTTGTCCCTCGGCTCCGCTGTTTCGAAGGTTCGAGCCGCTGCTGCCGCCCTGTGATCACACATTTACCATACACATACATGTACTCTACACAGACCCCCACACATACACGGGCTGTTTGGTGCCTCAGCTGGGCACATACTCAATGAAAATAAAAATGTAGCATTCATGTGTAGCATTCACGTGGCTTGCACATTACCGCCGTTCCTCACGCCCCGTAGTGTGCTGTTTTACTTACCATAAACTTACTGTCAACTTTTAAGGGCTTGAACACAGACTAACGAGCTGTCTAAGGGAGACTGACGATGAAGAAATAAAACTTAAGAGACATTTTTATTGTCTTTTTTGCCTCTGGCTTCACATGAAGACCTGACCAACAGAGGAATCGGTCAACTGCAGGCCAAGAGCACACACACACACACACACACACACAAACACAAACACACACAGAGGAACAATCACAAACTCTCTACCATCATCATCACCTTACACACAATCAACTGAGGAAAACCGCAATTTTTCTGGAAAATATGAAACTTGCTAAACACTATAAACTTCTAAATTACACGATTGGGATATCATTTTAATCTAGATAACTTTAGAATGTTTTTTTTATGTACAACAAACAAACAAACAAATGATCATAATAAGGGGTCCGGCGAGGGAGCGGCGCCTGAGGGGCGGCGTCCCCGGCCTTGCAGGGACGGGGGCGTCTGAACACCCGGTGAACGTCACCGCGTTGTAACAAACACGCACAACACAGCACACACACACGCATTTGTGTTGTACTTGGGGTCAACAAGTGCTGAAGTAGTAGAAAGACATACATCTTAACGGACGTTGTTTGCTTTGCGATCTTATTTCACAACATTGTATTTACTGTCAAGTTTGTTATATTCTCGGGTCAGCGATGCAGACGAGGCAGAGCGCCTGCGCGCGTCTGCACCGAGTCAGTCCAAGCGAAAGTCTCAAATAAATCTGGCGCTGATTTTGACTTACCAAAAGCCAGAAGTAACAGCACGTCACGCCTCATAAATAACATAGATGTCAAAGGAACTCTGAGATTACTCATACATGAGTTGACATGACCGTCAGAAGACATGTGATGGGTGGTCTTGAGTCACTGCCGCAGTGGTGCCTTGAACTAAACAGCATGTTGTGGAGTCGTGTTTATGTGTTGCAAGGATGCTACCGCGACAACAGCGGCCAGTGTCTCCTAATACTGTTGGATGAATAGAAAAGAAGGCAAGAGTGAACGAGTTTCTGTGATGCGATGTGTCAGCAGTGGGGAGGGCACGCCACGCTTGCGTCCACTAGCCAACAACCAACAACCTTCCCCAGACTCCAGGCACCCCATGCAGGGCACGGCAGGTGCAGGTGTAGGTCCTGCACAGCCTGCCTGTCGGCGTGCAGGCCCCGCGGCAGGCTCGTAGCGGGGCGTGAGGGACGGCTTGATCATTCATACATAATTTCTTATATATAAATACTACACTTCTCATGGCTATGTACAACAGGGACATTACAGAATTTCGGTTTATAGAAAACTTAAAAATCTATTTGGTCGGAAGGTTCTCTGAGGAATTGCACAATAAGGTATATCACGGCATTGTATTGCTTTCACAGAAATTAAGTTATATTACAATATAAGATACTGGAAATTTATATATAAAAATCAACAACTATGTACATTATAACAGTTCTGTGAACTGTGTTTGAAGTTGGGTATTTCCTGTTGGGAACACCGCGGGAAAGACTGGGCGGGGATCGGGCGGCGGATGCCACGCTCGCCTGAGGTCCACGACCCCGGACGCAGGGCTGCCAGGGCGGGGCGTCACGTGAGCTCTTCAGCAAGCCAAAATAAAGTCCTGGAACACGTGTTTTCGACTGATTCACTGACAGTTATAAGACAAGGTACAGGTCAGAGCATGGAGGTGCTGGAGGGAGCGGCTCGGGGGCTGCAACACCTGCAGCCCTTGTGACACAAAGGCTGCCTCGCTGGTGTACTCGGGTCACCTAACAATGAATATCCTGACGGAAGTAAGTATAAAGTAATTTTGTCGAGATGTCTCCTCGCAGCGTGGGAGTGTCGCTCCTTCGCAGCTGTCGCGTTGGCAGCGTCATCTAAGCCTCCTTGAGTGTCACATGCACTGTCGCCCGTCTGGCCTGCACTTATGGGACGATATTGTTATGGCGAACTTGGTTCTCTACGAAAAACGAGAAGAGTTAGGTTCATTTTTCATCTCACTTTGAGGAGAGAGTCACGACGCAGTGATGGCAGTGTGTACCGCAGCTCACACACTTTTGAGGCAGCGAGACTTGAAGCCTCGACGCCAGCAGCCCGAAGACACGCGGGTCGTGAAGGGAGTGGCAGCCCTGGCGGTGCCCGGGGCCCGGTGCTGAAGCCTTCACCTGGCGTGGCCCAAGGCCAGGCTCTCCTCCACCCTCACTAGCGGGCGTTACACAAATCCTTCTGCGAGCGACAGCAGTTCTTGTGGATGTAGCGATGGCCGCAATAACGGAACCCGTAGGTGCGGAGGAAGTCGCGGCACGTTAGGCTTCCGGCGATGTTGGCGATCCGGTCCTCACACTCGCCGTCTGCGGGAAAGGAAAGTAGTTAGTGGGGGGGGGGGGGGGTTGTGTGTGTGTGTGTGTGTGTGTGTGTGAACAGTTTTCGGGTAATATGTTTTGTCTATCTAATTGAATATGTTTGCATTGCAGCGGACAAGACAACAAGGAACTTACCGGCTGGTTTCACTGGCTCTTTGTAATTCTTCTTTAAATCTTTCGGAGGGGATGGCGTCGTAGTGGTTGTCGTAGTGGTAGTGGTGGTGGTGGTGGTGGTGGTGGTGGTGGGGGTTGTCGTGGTTGGGCTGGTTGTGGGTTTACTTGAATCTTTGTTCCAGCCGTTCCAGTTCCATCTGTTCCACCAGTTGTTCCTGAAGGATAAACAAGATTATAATGATGATGCAGGAAGAGGCGTTACCGGTCCTACCATATACGTTATCTTCACTATACTTATATATTCTATACTTATACACTATACACTATACTTATATGCACTCTACTCACTGACTTCACTTATATAACATGCTCAGCTCACAATCCAATTCATAAAATCACACAAATCATATTGAGGCCTCTCTTATCACATGGGAGATTTGAAGGCATTAAAAACACATGCAACAAGGTACTAATCCAGCCAAACTAACATGTGACTTTTCTCTTTACAGTCTTCCCTCGCGGATACTTTTGAGGCAGACAGGAGCAAGGCTAAGAGAAAGAGATAATTCCTTAATTTTCTTGGCCATGGGCAGGAGAGGCATCGTGAGGGTATGGGCTAGCGGGGCACTGACCTGGTGGTGGTGGTGGTGGTGGGCCGGGGAGTGGTGGGCCGGCGGGTGGTGGTGATGGAGCGCTTGGTGGTGGTGGAGGAGGGAGGGTTGGTGTACACTGGTTTGATTTGAGTAGACTGGAAGATGAAGTGTTCGCCGGACCTGCAATGGACGCCAGATGTGTAAACCCTGCACACACACACACACACACACACACACACACACGCACACACACACACACACACACACACACACACACACACACACACACACACACACACACACACACACACACACATACAAGCACACCCACACACACACACACACACACACACACACACACACACACACACACACACACACACACACATACAAGCACACACAAACACACACACACATACATACACACACACACACACACACACACGACACCATCAGCCACAAACAAAAATAGATATAGAGCCTCAAAACATTCTTATTCAAAGCCAACCAACACTTCAAGATGATATAGATAACATACAAACAATAGCACATGTATGCATATGTCCACACACACACACAAAAAAAAAAAAAATAATAATAACAATAACAATTAACACTTAAGATCAAACAACTGAGAAAACTCTTTATAAATAATACACATCATCAGCCTCATTTATTTCCTTTCTTCCCTCTGTCTTTCCCCTTACCTGTTGATGTCAAAGTCTGATATGGAGTTGCCGTTGTCGTGTTCGCAGCGGCCGTTGATACAGATCTTGCCGTTGCCGCAATCCGAACCCTCGGCGGCCGGCCTGAAGGACACGCAATAGCCGCTGGAGGAGTCAAAGCAGAAGAGTTGTGCGCAAACCCGGTCGTCTTTCTGTAAGGATGAAGACCAGGTTATGGTTGTGTGTGTGTGTGTGTGTGTGTGTGTGTGTGTGTGTGTGTGTGTGTGTGTGTGTGTGTGTGTGTGTTGTGTGTGTGTGTGTTGTGTGTTGTGTGTGTGTGTGTGTGTGTGTGTGTGTGTGTGTGTGTGTGTGTGTGTGTGTGTGTGTGTGTGTGTGTGTGTGTGTGTGTGTGTGTGTGTGTGTGTGTGTGTGTGTGTGTGTGTGTGTGTGTGTGTGTGTGTTGTGTGTGTGTGTGTGTGTGTGTGTGTGTGTGTGTGTGTGTGTGTGTGTGTGTGTGTGTGTGTGTGTGTGTGTGTGTGTGTGTGTGTGTGTGTGTGTGTGTGTGTGTGTGTGTGTGTGTGTGTGTGTGTGTGTGTGTGTGTGTGTGTGTGTGTGTGTGCATATGTAGTTCCAGAGGCCCGTTGTCTGTGGTTTTAAGTCGTCGCTGGGTTGATGTACGTAAACTTTTCGGCCACCGTCAGTCAGTCAGTCAGTCAATCTGTCATAAGTCGCATCGTTAGTCCATCAGTCAGAAGCTGTACAACCACAAGTCAGCCAGTCAGTCAGTCATGTTTCGTCAACCAGGTCAAAGGTCAGTCGATTGGTCACATCATCCTTCATTTCCAGGTGGTGAGTTGTCGGGTCGGCGTGTCGGTGGGTGTCGGAGCAGCTGGTGGTCGGGGCGTGTCGGGGTGGTCGGGGTGTACTTACGAAGCAAGCTGAGGTGCCCCGGTCCTTCTTGCACTGAGCGTCGACTGAGAGCAGCTTGCCGGGCATCACCCTCGGCAGCGACTCGTCCTCGTGAGGCAGGTTAAAGAGGCAGGTGGATACGTCGCCGCTGTGGAGGCAGGGAAGGAGCGTCGTTATAGAGGAATTGCTGGGTTCTTTTTATTTCAATCACACTTAATACAGGAAATACTTAAAGTTGGGCAAATTTTGTTAGCTCGTTCTGTTTGCGTGTCTTTTAGTCTACATGGTGGAGACAACATATACTCCTTCCTACGTTATCTATCAACTGTTGGGCTTCAGCATGAGAAAGTGACGTACTTGAGGAAGTGGTGGAACTGCTCGATGGAACACGAGGACCAGCGGAAGCCCTTCTCGGTGTGGCGCAGGTCACTCATGATGTAGCCGTCCTCCCACCGGCAGCTGCGCGCCCCGGGACCCCCGAGGTAGGGCGGCGGCGAGGACCCGTCGTGCACGGCGCCGAGCCTGGAGGGAAAAAAGGCATAGCATGAGGACTTTGTTGCAAAACTATGAACGCTGCTTTCTATCTTACTCACTTCTGATAAATACTGATCTCATAGATTTCAACGATTAACATTAATTTCTAGCCATTGAAATGTACTTAAATGAATACTGATTTTTGACAACCGACACAGCGCCGGCACTCCCGTGGCTGCCGCAGGTGTGCGTTACTCACAGGTGTCCTGCCTCGTGAGCGGCGACGATGATGCCGGAGAAGCCGCCAGTGTCCTCGACGAGAGCGACGGAGTTAACCTTCTGCAGCCGCTTGTTCACCACACAGGCGCCGCCCACGTACGCGAAGCCTGAGGTGGAGGAACACAACGCGTCACGCCACTGCCACCGCTGCCGCCTTTACGCCCGTCTGCTGCAGCGGATGACCTTTATGGCCGCTCTCCAGTAGTTCTCGCATCGCTGGTCACCTCACACCCACCTCTCATACTCTCGAACCACTTGACATTATGGAAATGCCAGTAGTTATTTTCAATAAGCAGGAGGACTGAGGTGGGCAGCGACGGGGAACTGCCGGAGGATTCGCTCAGCAGCCGCCGTAAATAAGCGTCTGATTGGCGTCCGTCAGCCCCCGCGCCGCCATACACCCGCTGAGTCCTGCGACGGTAATGATCCGTGAAAACTGGTTGGGAGATCATTACCTCCCCCGCGTGGCGGCGAGGGTCTCAGCGGGTGTTGGCGGGCACGCGGCCAGACGGAGGGCGATGTGATGGACAGGTGGGAGGGTGGGTGGTGAAGTGAACGTCAGGCGGGATAAAGACCCAACCATCGAGACAGTAAATGCAAGACTGGATGATGTAAGATAATTTTACAGTGAAGTTTACAGCATAAATTAACAACGAAGCGGATTTCGCACAGCGTGAAGGGTTAGGACTGAGCAGGAGGCAAAGGCAACAATCTGGCCTTGACTCAACACAGATGACGCAACATTTACAAAAGTTTATGACACAGTAACCGTTGAGGAGCGATGTTCACCCTTCATGCTGTGCAAACGTGAAATCCAAGCTTACAAAAGAGCATTGAGCCGAGGACACGATGGGAACCCGGGTGTGAGTTGTTCAGGTCATGATAACTTCTCTGATATACCAAAGGGACATCAATAATATCAATGGTATCAATATGGTATCAATGGTAATCAATGGTATAGTTTTTTGATGCATTGACACCGCCCTTCATCGTGTCCTCAACTCTCTCTGTCTACAGGAAAACTTATTTTTATATCTTTATATACTTTAGATATTTAATTATGAAACTCTGAAGATAGAGGGAAGCTTAACATAAAACAGTTTAGTATTTTGTAATGTAATTATATGTTAATATTTACGTGTGTGTGTTTGGTGTGTGTGTGTGTGTGTGTGTGTGTGTGTGTGTGTGTGTGTGTGTGTGTGTGTGTGTGTGTGTGTGTGTGTGTGTGTGTGTGTGTGTGTGTGTGTGTGTGTGTGTGTGTGTGTGTGTGTGTGTGTGTGTGTGTGTGTGTGTGTGTGTGTGTGTGTGTGTGTGTGTGTGTGTGTGTGTGTGTGTGTGTGTGTGTGTGTGTGTGTGTGTGTGTGTGTGTGTGTGTGTGTGTGTGTGTGTGTGTGTGTGTGTGTGGTGTGTGTGTGTGTGTGTGTGTGTGTGTGTGTGTGTGTGTGTGTGTGTGTGTGTGTGTGTGTATACGCGTGTTTACATGAGTGCATTAAGTATAATATTTAGAGGAAGTAGATTTCTGTGTATGTTGGTGAGGCATGCAACAAACAGCAACAAACAGCAACACAGACAGACAGACAGACAGACAGACAGACATTCGATCTTGAACATACAGGAAAGACGAAACCAAGGTAAAGCAAAATATAATCATGTAGAAAAAATAAGAGGACAGAGTGAGGAAAAATGCCAAAGTGAAATAAACAAGGCTAGAGTGAGGAGGACATTTAACAGGGTGAGGAAAAACTTACAATACCGGGCTTAAACAAGTGAGTACAAGACAGTGAGCGTGCAAGAGAGTGCTACGAAGACAGGTACAGTACATGGATCAAGAGTGGCGGTGTGTCAGGCGGTGTAAGGGTGAGAGCAGGAGTGACAGGTTAGAAGAAATTGATAAACGAATACATATAGGACACAAGCGGAAAATTGTAGAGAGAGAGGAGAGAGAGAGAGAGAGAGAGAGAGAGAGAGAGAGAGAGAGAGAGAGAGAGAGAGAGAGAGAGAGAGAGAGAGAGAGAGAGAGAGAGAGAGAGAGAGAGAGAGAGGAGAGAGAGGAGAGAGAGAGAGAGAGGAGAGAGAGAGAGAGGAGAGAGAGAGAGAGAGAGAGAGAGAGAGAGAAGAGAGAGAGAGAGAGAGAGAGAGAGAGAGAGAGAGAGAGAGAAGAGAGAGAGAGAGAGGAGAGAGAGAGAGAGAGAGAGAGAGAGAGAGAGAGAGAGAGAGAGAGAGAGAGAGAGAGAGAGAGAGAGAGAGAGAGAGAGAGAGAGAGAGGAGAGAGAGAGAGAGAGAGAGAGAGAGAGAGAGGAGAGATGAGAGAGAGGAGAGAGAGAGAGAGAGAGAGGAGAGAGAGAGAGAGAAAAAAAGAGAGAGAGATAAACAGGTTGAGCAAGGTAAGGACAGAGTTACAAGAAAACACAACACAGTACAGGTAGAGAAGATAAGTTCGGTGGCGGAAAATCACACACACACACACAGACACACACACACACACACAGACACACACACACACACACAGACACACACACACACACACACGACGTACCTTACCCTGCGACCTCCCCTGCCCGGAACACATTTTTTATTTCATTTTCGCACCTATAGGCAGGTCACTTTGGCTCTTGCATCACCGCCACCCCCCTGTACAAACAGCTACAAGCTATCCCTCCATTCCCTGATACGGCAAACTTATGACAATCTGCTACGTTGATCAAGCAATTAACATATTTATTATTATTCATTCAACAAGGACATAGGAAAACGCATGAAAATACAGCTAAACGTTCATATATTTAACGTTGGTATTTAATTCATGCCTGTGTAGTAAATTTGCTGAATGTACAAGAGGCAATGTTTGTTTTTAATCTTTATCTTTCCCACTTTACGAGGTCGGCGGGCAAGGGAGGAAAGGGGCACGGCACCATTCCCTTACCTGAGGATCACCTACGCGGCGTCGAGACCGAGAGAGAGACAGATCATGCAAGTGTCAAGGTAAGGGTCGAGGGGCGCCGTATTCGACCCTCGGCGCGGGTGTCGAGTCGTGGAAATCATAAACCAGATACAGAAAAAGACCATAAACTTTTTGATATAGAAAAAAAAATGAACGTCCCAAAAGTCTTATTAATGTTTGGTGACTCGAGACATTACAAAGCAAAGTGTTTACTGTTTATATTATTCAGTTATTTACTTTGATATCTGGTTAATTAAGGGAATCATTACTACGTCAAATTCAGTACGTCAGTCTGGGTTTGTAACTTTAGCCTTAGAGGTAGTTTATAAAATTTGCAAAGTCGGTCCAAAATACATGGGTTTATTAAGCGCACTGGTGAAAAGGTTTAATAAAAAAATATATAGGGCGTTTCTAGCATTGCCTTGTGTCATTAGCGTGGTCGTGCTTCGTAGTCAAGAGTTAAAATTAGTCTCTGAAAACAACGTAATCAATAAGTCATTAAAAATAAAAGTGACAAATTATGACGTATGAAAGTTACAAAGTTAAAATAGCGTATCGTCATCAGTATTCTCTTTACTGTCTTCTTTACTGTCTTCTTTATAGGGACTGACAACTAAGCGGGAGTTTTACCTTTTTTTTTGCTCATGTTCAGTCCTTTGTGATATAAAAAAAAATACTCCAGAGTCTTTAGCGTGACCGTGTAGGTAACTCTCACACACAGACAGGTGCTGGGAGTCTAAGGGAGGCAGAAACACACAAAGAGTCAAGCGAGAGTTGCAGGTCAGCCTTGGGTAGGTCAGGCAAAGGAGAGACAGACAGACAGGCAGGCGTTTACAGTCAGACAGAACCATTAAGAAGGAAAGTCTGTTGGGAAGATAGAGTGTCGTGGAAGTGTCGTATAGGTGTCGTGGGGTGTCGTGGGGGTGTCGTATAGGTGTCGTGGGGTGTCGTGGGGGTGTCGTGGGGTGTCGTGGGGGTGTCGTGGGGGTGTCGTGGGGGAAGGTCAGTCAGCTGGTGATGGTGGTGATAGTGGTGGTGAGCGTTTATTTTAAGTGAGGACATTTTATATAAGTTTTAAGTGGTGGTGATTGTGGTGGTCGGTGAGTCATGGTTTAGATCGAATGGTGACTGGTCTTCATTATCATTATGGTGTGTGGACATAGTGGTGGTGATGGTGCTTGATGGTGGTGATAGTGGTGGTGTTGATGGTGGTGGTGGTGGTGGTGATAATGGTGGTGTTGATGGTGTTGATGGTGGTGGTGGTGGCTGCCTCTCTACACACTACTAAGATGCACCTCACACCAAAATAATCTCAAATGAAACAGAAACTATAAACTGGAATCTTTCTATATAATAATCTTTACAATTTAGTATTTACAAAACATGAAGATAAATCCTTAAGACTTTAAAATGAATCAGGTATTGTTTAAGGCATGTGGTGAAGCATTTCTAGTATCTAACCTATCCAGCTTTTCTAAATTGTAATGTTTGTGTTCTAATGCTTATGGAGTGGAGAGATGAGGGTTGAGCCGCCATCAGGAGGACGCTAAGTTGAGGTAAAAAAGGGACATTGCAGGGAGAGGAAGGTTAGGAATAAAGGGGTAGGGGGATAAAAACATGAAGGGATATGTTGATAAAGGATGAACATAGGATAGGAATGCGTGGGGGAAAGGAGGAAGCTAAAATAAATGAAATGGAGAGTAGCAAGGCGTGAAAGTGGGAAGGAGCATTGATTGAAAGAGATGGAGTATGGTGAGGGAAGGGTTAGGCGAGGGTGGGAAGTGAGGGTGGGTGAGAAGGTAGGATAGACATGTTAAATAGGCATGGATGGAACGAAGGAGGGAATAAGGGATGGGAGGGAGGGATAATGAGGTATAAGGAAGCAGGGGAAAAGGGAGGGAGGTAGGTAAATAAGAGATAGGAATGGAGAGGGAGAGAGAGGAATGGAAGTGTGAGTAAGAGGGAGGAAGGGAAGGAGGAAAAGTGGGAATGAGTGGCTGAGTATTGGAAATAAGGCGACATGACGACTAGGTCTTTGTCGCCTAAATCAGAGGAAGGTAGCACCGATTCTGGTGAACTAAACAGTGAATACAAATTTGATGACGTAAAGAAGGAAAAACTAGGAAGGGAGGAGGAGGGGAAAAGGGAGTTTACGTAGGGGTCATGCGAAGTGGGAAGCTGCGATACCCTGATGGCGGCGTCAGGGAGTGGTGGGTATGGTGGTGATGGTGGTGATGGTAATGCGGTCAGTCAAGGCAACCTACCTGCGGTCCCCCTGTTGCAGTCCCCCCCAATGAAAGCGCGTCTACACATGTCTAATCTGCAATGAGAAAAGTCATGTTGGATAACAGTGAAAGGTTTGTATCGGCGTGGTCGTGAGCCGGGACGGACGGCCGGTGCCAGTTCTGACGTGAGTGGCGTCAGTAGGAGAGGTGACGTCAGAACATGGCCGCCGCTGGTGGTAGTAGGTGTTATGCCTGAGCCGCTGCTGGGAAGGGAGACACGTTATGAGGCAGCAGGCGAGTCTGACAGTGTACCCATCTCCTGTGTCCCAGGCGTCACAGCCCCGTGTGGTGGGTGTGGCACTGTTACCCTGGCGTGCTGTGCTGTGGGTCTTGTCAGCGTCTGTCTGGTGGTGGAGCGACACTTACCTCGGCAGTGTAATGGAAAATGAGGCCTGCCATTGGCTGAGAGAACATGTGTACCTTGCACACCATCATGACGGGAACAACCAGACCAGGCCAGACGGAGTGTGCCACAACCACATCCCAATGTGTCCTTCACCGTACTCGTGTAAGTGCAGAACAAGTGTATTTGTGTGCACGTGTGCGTATCAGGCTGTGTGTGTACAACGTACCGGCTGTGCCTGTCGTGCACCGTCCGCTCTTTCGGCGACGACACAAGTCGTATCTGGGTAGGGGTGTTAATGGGGTACACAGGTTAAGACACGAAGCAAGGCAGGGCGTCCCTAGCGGCGCCTCCCGAGCGGCAGCCTCGGCGGGCATCAGCCTGCCGCGGCTGCCCCCACACACACCTTCTCATTGAAACCCTGATCCTTATGTAAGACATAACTCTGACTCCTTACTACCCGAGCTTCACCTGTGCCACGCCAGGCACACACAGCGCCATGCCGTGCTGTGTGGAGCTGCCTCGCCTAACTGTTACCTGCTACTGGATAAGCTGGACTAGGCTTTTATATCTTGTTTTTAGGAAACATTGAGACAAGTTTTCGGCCACTAGAACGTGGGTGATGCGAGTCCCCTGCACCTCCCACAAACCTCTGGCTCGGGCACAACAATGCATTCTTTCACTGCCCACACACCTTAAATATAATTTCCTGAAGCCATGAATGAAAAACGTTTTGCCTTATAAAAGAACAAAAGCTGCAAACTCCAGTAAACTCTATTATACATACAACTGCTCTTTAAAAAACACAAAAATCACATATGATTTGCAATAAAAAGATATGTTCCACACTCTTTGACTTAATTTTACGAATAATGATTACTTTATTCCTATCATTACTTATACATTACTTGACTCAAATGAAATGACTGACTACCAAAAACATTCCATTTCCACCCCTTTAACCCTCCTTCCCTCCCTCCCTCCCTCCCCCCTCCCTTCTCTCCTGTCCTCCCTCCCTCCCTTCTCTCCTGTCCTCCCTCCCTCTCCCCCGTCTCTCCTGTTCTCTCTCCCCCCTCCCTTCTCTCTTGTTCTATCTCTCCCCTCCCTTCTCTCCTGTCCTCCCTCCCTCCCTCCCTTCTCTCCTGTCCTCCCTCCCTCCCTTCTCTCCTGTCCTCCCTCCCTCTCCCCCATCTCTCCTGTTCTCTCTCTCCCTTCCCTTCTCTCTTGTTCCCTCTACCCCCCCTTCTCTCCTGTTCTCCCTCCCTCTCCCCCTTCTCTCCTGTTCCCTCTCCCTTCCCTTCTCTCCTGTTCTCTATCCCCCCCCTTCTCTCCTGCTCTCCTTCTCCCCTCTCTTCCCCTCCGCCACGTACTTGGTGATGGCGAAGGCGATGTCGTAGGTGGGCAGACGACGCTCCTGGTACAAGTACTTCCCCATGTCGATGAGCGCCTTGGCCGAGTCGATGGCGTCGCGACCCACTCTGTTCTTCTCCAGGTAAGGCATCGCGTCCCGGCTCTGTGGGGAGGAGGCGGGAGGGCACGATGAGGGGTTATGCACCATGGTCTTGATCACACGCTGAACTCGCGATCATTAGATATTGCTCTCACGGTAGGGAACTTTAAACTCATGGAACCGATATTTGGGTAAAGTTGGGACCTCACACACCACATACACCCACATTTCCTTGCTCAAGGGGGACAATAGTACGTTTTTGTCTGTGAAAAATGACTATAGCTTAAGTGGAGATCGAAAACGGAACCATGTGTGTGTGTGTGTGTGCGTGTGTGTGGTGTGTGTGTGTGTGTGTGTGTGTGTGTGTGTGTGTGTGTGTGTGTGTGTGTGTGTGTGTGTTTCCATATTTACTCCTATGTAAGTATCTATTCTTAAAGAGATATACCTAACTATCCGAAACAAGCAAAATATTGCGTAAGACATCCACTTTCCGAATCAATAATAAATGTGTCCTCTTTATCACTACTACTACGACACCACACACACACACACGCACACACGCACACACGCACACCACACACACACACAACACACACACACACACACACATACACACATACACACACATACACACACACACACACACACACACACACACACTTTTTATCATAACATTGATATACATATCCTGAACCATAAACTTCCCACTTGTCTACTTGCCGGTATAAACATGGAGTTTTGTATCCCACACAAGCCTTCAAACCTGCTCAGTGCTCGGCTTGACTCACTGACCACTAGGGACTAAGTCACATATTCTTGCATTACCAGTACCCTCAAACCAAGCAGTGCCCATCAAGTCAATTTTGTGATGTTATCTAAGACTTTCTCCATGTGTACCCCGCCCTGCCCCACCATGCCCCGCCCTGCCCCACCAAGCCCTACCCCGCCCTGCCCCGCCCAGCCCCACACACGCACCCTGGAGATAATGATGCCAGCGATGGAGATCTTGACGCGCGGGCCTTTCAGCAGCTTGTACCGAAGATCAACGCCGTTCCAGAAGGAGACATAGTAGCTCTTGATCTGACTGTTATCCTGTCCGTGCAGCCTGCAAAGAACATAAGAACATAAGAACATAAGGAAGCTACAAGAGGCAGTGAGACCTACACGTGGTAGTCCCTGTTACTTAATACTACCTACAACCACCTTTCATCCCCGTCCATGAAATTGTATAGCCTTATTTTTAAACTTCCTCCCCACTAACTACTACATAAGGAGGAGGATGTGTCAAGGGTGTGCTAAGAGTGAGGACTGGTTGGTTTTAATATTGTCTTGCTACCCTTGGAATTTATATGGGCAGTATCCATTAATCTTGACACAGAGAGGCAAAGGTTGAGTCTGATGAATGGGGGCATTTTGGTGGAGCTGGGTGGATCTTGGATTACAGAATTGCATTATATGTGTTGGTCTCTGGTGTATTATCATAGCCTCTTGCATTTAGGAGGGATTTATACTTAATCTTATAGTAGTAGTAGTAATAGTAGTAGTAGTAGTAGTAGTAGTAGTAGTAGTAGCAGTAGTAGTAGTAGTAGTAGTAGTAGTCATAATAAAAGTAATAGTAGTAGTAGCAATACAAATAATACACGCAACACCTGGCAAGACAAACAAGCATCATCATCATTAAGGGACAGGTAAGCCTTGGTCTCCACACCCTCTCTTCCTCTCTCCCAAGCACTCACAAGCACTCCCTCCCTCTTCCAAGCACTCCCTTCCCCTCCAAGCACTCCCTCTCCCTCCCAAGCACTCCCTCTCCCTCCTTCCCACTCCCTCCCTCTCTCTAGCACTCCCTCCTTCTCCCAAGCACTCCCTCTCTCTCCCAAGCACTCAGAAGCACTCCCTTCCCCTCCCAAGCCCTCATAAGCACTCCCAAGCACTCCCTCCCTCTCCCAAGCAATCCCAAGCACTCCCTCCCTCTCCTTAGCACTCCCTCCCTCTCCCAAGCACTCCCAAGCACTCACAAGTAGCCGTCGTAGTCCACCAGCACCAGGATCTCCGGGTAGATGATGTAGGGCGCGTTCCTCTTGCGTCTGGGTCGGGCGTTGGGGCTGCGGGTCGGGATGTGGTCGGGCTCCATGAACGCTGCGGAGGGATCAAGGCTGGCTATTAGCAAAGCCTTTAGAATTAGGACATAGAATTATTAGAACATACCTAATTCTAAAGGTTTTGGCTATTAGGGTGTATAAAAATAAGGAAATTGCTCTCCTTCACTTTCTTCATCTACACTTGGAAGGGAAGACACCAGGCAGGTATTATTATTAGTTACTGTTAGTGGGTGTATAAAAAAGAACAGCTCTCTTTTTCAACACTTACACTTGGAAGGGAAGGCACAAGGCAGGAGACTAAAAGCATTATTACTATTCACTGTGTTACTAAAAGCTTTGATGATGTTGATAATGTCTGTCTGGCTTAGAGTGGATACATAAAAAACAGTTCTCTTCTTCACCTATACTTGGAAGGAAAGAAGACAGTTGACTAAAACATCAATACCATTCACTATGTTATTAACCCCTTCACGCCCAGATCTTTCCTTTGCTATATAAAATCGTCTGTTGTTAGCTATAAATTATGAAAAGTGACTGAAAATACCAAATTAATTAGTGGATTAGGATACTAAACAGGTCACATCTATAAAACATTGCTTATATTCACTGAAAATCGTCTAATGGTAGCCAAATTATAATGGAAATTACGTTCTGGGCCTCAAGGGGTAAAAAACTTTGATGATGTTGATAACGAAATATGAATAATGAGGTATGTAAAATAAATAACAGTTCTCTTCAACACCTTCTCCTACACTTGGAAGGGAAAACACAAGACAGGAGATTAAAGCATTATTACCATTCACTATATTACTAAAAGCCTTGATGATGTTGGTAATGAAATATGTAACACAACTCACTTAGCGTCTGTAACCATAATTAGTGAAAAGTAGTCGATCTACAAGCAAGGTCTCGTTTTCTGACTGTATGAGGGATGACTTAAGTATACTAAGCCATTTCGCATTAATTCTCGTCATACAAGACTGATATAATAGTAGTTCAATAATAATTAACAATAATACAATTGATAACAATAACACCATAACAATAATAATAGTTCAATGCAAACTAACAAAATCCTGAAAAAACATGCCTAGAATAAGCAAAAACTCAAGGTGACTAAATAAAACCTGAATAAAATGGAAAACCCCACGAAATCTTTAGCTCACCGATAGAAATAGCTGTGATTAGGAGAGGCTTCCTTCCTCCAACCCTGTGTTAATGACAACCAATCACTCCCCCCTCCTCTTAACTCCCTCCCTCCCTCGTCCCTCCTTCCCTCCCTAACCCGCGCCGGAGCTAACGGGAGAGCAGTGTCGCCCGTCAAGAACCTTCGATAAGATAAGCCTTTTAAATGTTCCTCCACTCACACCCTGCGACCTGGACAAGCCGGAAATTTAAAAGTCACTCCTCTGAAAAAAAGAACCCCACAACCCGCTCTCTCCCACTCTCGGTAATAGTAACAGGGAGTCATTTGAGAAGATGCCCACGGAGAAAGAGTCACCCAGGGTACTGAATGGGAAGTTATTGGATGGGTCAAGAATCCTACCACATTGAGAGCCCTTGTTCGGTCACCTTCCGAAGCGACAACAGGTGGTGTGAGGGGGGTCTTATACATTTTTTTTGGGTAGGAAGAAGAGAAGGGAGAGAGAGAGAGAGAGAGAGAGAGAGAGAGAGAGAGAGAGAGAGAGAGAGAGAGAGAGAGAGAGAGAGAGAGAGATTCCTGGACATGATTAGTGTGAGTGGACTGAATTTCGATGTTTCTTTATCTGCGTCGCCTCATGACCACCACCATCACCACTCATCACGGCTCCCTGACGATCCTCCAATCCGTCACTTTAGGGGTAATCTCCTCACCACTTTACGCTCATAACACGCACACGTCCGCCTGTTTGCCTTTCATATACTCCAGTGGAACCATAATGTAGATGGTAGCTTTCTGGAGGACACGAGGAGACCCATTAAGCTTCTTGTCACTTGACTAAGGAAGGTTACTCGCACACTGTTACTCTCTCTCTCTCTCTCTCTCTCTCTCTCTCTCTCTCTCTCTCTCTCTCTCTTTACTGACAAACACACACACACACGCACAACACACACACACACACACGTTACCACTATTCATGTACTTCTCCCGTCGCAACCACCGTCCTGATCCTCGCCTATGGTAGCTCATTCATCGCCGCCAAACTCGCTGCCTCATCCCCCAACCCTCCATCATCCCAAACCTTAACCCTTTCTCCCTCACATGCCCCGCGACATGCCACACTCACAACATCCAACTCTCGCCCTTTCCCTACCTTCCCCTAAGAGCTAGAGTCCCTAGTTTCCGCGAGCATTGAGGAGCAGAAATGAACCAGCCTGATTTTGGTATCTGTCGGGGCACTCGGCAGCGATGCAGTGATCAACTTTGTATCTGATTTGTGGTTAGGCGGCAGGTTGAGTTGTGCTTCAAGGGGTAAAATACTATGGTCGTTTCTATTGGGTGGTTGGGGTGGAGGGAGGTGAGGGGTGGGATGGGATGGAGGGTTGGGAGGAAGGGTAGGAGGAGGTGGAACTTGAATTATTAACTGTGGTCGTGGTTGGGTAAGGTGGATGGCTTTGTGCAAGGTTATGGTCGTGGTGGTGGTGGGTGGGTGGTTGAGTGTGTGGATGTATGTACTATATATAAAGAAGCGTTTGTTTGACAGGGAATGGTCAGAAAAGAGCTTAATGGAAAGAGTGGATAAGTTTGTTCTTGATGAGTATAATAACAGTTAGACTAGTGTTTCTTAGGAAATGAGTGCTTAGAGTATTGCTTCTTGAATTGATAGTGATTGGGTTAGTATCTATTTTGATTGTTTAGTAAGTAATGAGCGACCGGGGTACTGAAGAGGTAGCCGCTGTAATGCTTGTAGGATGAAGGAACAGTGAGTGTGATGGATCCTGTATGGTAGTGACTAGGGTACCGATATTGGGACTATAGGTACTCTAGTAGTGATAGGACGAGAAAATGCTATCATGGTGCTGGTGTAGTGGATAGAGTAGTAATAGTGAAATCAAGAGCAACCGTGATTTTGTTTTGTAGGTGTAAGGAAGAAATTTTGGGGAATGGCTAGAGTGGTGGTGTCTCGACTGACTACTTAGGTGCTTGTTGAGTGCGTAGCAGTGCTGGTTGAGTAGCTGGAGTGGTGCTGTCTGAGTGGGTACATGTGTGCTGGTTGAGACTGTGTAGCAGTGCTGTCTGAGTGACTACAGAGGTGCTTGTTGAGAGTGCGTGGCAGTGCTGGTTGAGTGACTGGAGTGGTTCTATCTGAGTGTAGCAGTGCTGGTTGAGTGGCTGGAGTGGTTCTGTCTGAGTGTAGCAGTGCTGGTTGAGTGGCTGGAGTGGTTATG
>JACEEZ010018293.1:25000-35509 GCA_016584305.1 Chionoecetes opilio
GAGTGATCAATGTAAAAAAATAAGAAAAAGCGTTGCCATTAACGTCCTTTACAGCACACACATACACGCTTTCTATGAACTAAGATCAAGTGTAATGTAGTAGAAAAAACCCCGCAAACGTTCCGGAGATTCAGCGTGACAAAAGTACAGTGAAGGAGTTCAACAATTTAGTCGTTCCTGTATAGAGATTAGAGACAGACGCAACCTAGCAACTATGATGAGAAAACTAGTAATATTTCTAAACAAACCAATGGATACTACTAGACATCTCCACCGCCACTACCACTAACACCACTCCTATCACATTTTTCCATCACCATCACCACTACTACACCTGCCACCATTCATACCACATCACCCCATCTCCACCACCACCACCACTAACAGTACTCCTACCACTCCTACCACATTTCTCCATCACTACACTAGCGACAAGACTTCCTTAGCAACACCAACGATAACTTACCTAAACTAGCCATATTCAATTATCCGTCAGAAGCTCCCGTCCTTACCATTACATGTCTAGCGCTGCTGCCGCTGAGTGCTGGGATGATAAACACGACAGAGGAGCCTAATGGATCTGTTACACGCGAGGACGATGACAGCCTTACGAGGACAAGGCCGCGTCAGGGTTAAGTGTCAGGGGTTATGATAGCTCCTCCATTTCCTGGCCTCCTCTTCCCTATTTTCTTCAATGTTTGCTCAGATTCCTTTCCCATGTCTATTTACTACTTAATACATACTTAATACATACACTGTATCCTCATTTCTTTCACTGATCCTCATCCTACTCCTTATTCCCGCTGTTTTCCTCGCCTCCTCTTCCCTATTTTCTTCAGTGCTCGCTGAGACTCCCTTCCCATGCGTATATACTACTTAATAGCCTCATTTTTAACTTATCCTCATTCTTCTCTTCATTCTCTCTGTTCCCATATTTATTCTCATTCTTCTCCTCCATGTTTACTCTATCTTCCTCTTACAAACACCATCTCTCATCCATTATCTGCTTTACTCCATCTGCACATCAACTATGCAATCTTTTCTCTACCTCTACATCTGGTTTCCTTTCTTTAACACCTATATTTCTATCCACACACCCGTCTAACTTCTATTCCTCCTTCCTTCCTATTTCAACCCTGCTCCTCCTACTCTAGACACTTCTTGTACCTACTTTCACGATATAGAAGGGCAGCGCAACGATACCCAGCTCGCCAGCCAATCACGAGGCTCCGTTATAGTGCCTTCGTGGAGGGCTGGAGAGCGGCCGGGTGTTGGGTATCCCGCAAACCCGTACCAAGGATCCAGGTTCTCTTGAAAGTGCGACGTCGACACCAGACGTAATTTTCAGATGGCATGGCGGATAATTTCTTACCAGTAATTCTAAGTTTCAGTGGAGGGAGAGGGAGGTGTGAGGGGGAAGGGTGTGTGGGGGAGGGCTGTGTAAGGGGGAGGGAGATGTGAGGGAAAGTGTGTGTGAGGGAGAGGAGGAGTGAGGGAGGAGTGTGTAAGGGGGACGCCTGTACACGTAGGGGTATGTGAGGCCCAGACTATAATGAAGGGTAACTGTAGGGTGCTTCTGGTATGGGTGTCTGCCGGGACGCCCCTCACCTCTCACTACAGGCTCCCAGGGATATGGATGAGCCTGCTGTGTGTGGTGGAGGGGAGATAGGGGTGTGTGTGTGTGGTGGGGTGGGGAGGTAGGGGCGTGTGTTGTGTGGTGGAGGGGAGGCAGGGGCGTGTGTTGTGTGGTGGGAAGGTATAGGGGCGTGCGGTGGGCGGTGGGGGGGGAGGTATAGGGGCGTGTGTTGTGTGGTGGGGTGGGGAGATAGGGGTGTGTGTAGGGCATGTGTCTGGCGTATTACCATCACCAGTATCATCATCACTCCCTCACAAGGTCTGTAGTGCTCGTGGGGACATGGCAACCTCTCTGATCCGCCGCCACGACTCATGCAAACAGTGATGAGTTATTTCCAAACGCTTCGTAGTGAAAGGGATGAACGCGAGAGGGCTCAATGAGGCTGGCAGGCTGGGCGGCAACGGGTTTAGAAGGCAGGTTATAATAAGTATGTTCGCCATAATGAGACACAAATGAAAGAAGCGTAAAAAAACAGATGAACAATTATCCTCTATGACCGCGGAATGAGTTCTTTCGGAGCACAAAAAACAATGCAACAAGTAGCACGTGATGTGGTGCTGGCGGCGGCGGCGGGCGGGGGGTGGGTAGGGGGGGGGCGGAGCGCGCCTTCAGGAATACTGATGAAGGGCTTCCGGCACCACACACGGGCCCTGCTAATTACCGGAGGGGGACAGGTGACCACCCGCCCTCGAGTGTCGTAACTAAATAATATCGCAGCCCATCGCCCGAACTCTTGTGAGTGAAGAAAAAATATCATGAATGCCAAAAACAGAAAGATAAGATCGAAGACGGGACCGAGGGCGGGAAGGGCAGCGGCGGCCCCAGACAGCGGCTAGTCCTATCGCGTCTCGCCCCTGGCTGGTGGGAGACTCAGCTCGCCTGACTCAATCATCGCCAGGGAGCAACAGGTATACATATAGGCCCGAGGAGAACCTTCAGCCTTCAACTTAGCAACAACAACAACAACAATCTTCAGCCTTCAAGAACAACTTTAACAGCCTTCTTTCTCATGTTTCCTTTAGTCATTACATTTCCCCTCATCATCATGCCTCTTGGAGAAATAACCTTCATTCCATTTTCTCAAACAAGCCTTGCCTTCATAATCCCATCAACCTTCAGCCTTCACCTTAGACTTTTCTTTCTCATTACTCCTATAAGTCATGACATTTTCCCCTCATCATCATGGCTCTGTGACAAATATCCTTCGTTCCATTTCTTCAAACAAGCCTTGCCTTCATAATCCCACCGATCCCCGCGCCATGTTTCTTCCTCTTCCCTCCTCCTCTTCCTCTTCCCTCCTCCTCTTCCTCTTCCCTCCTCCTCTTACTCTTCCCTCCTTCTCTTCCCTCTTCCTCTTCCCTCCTTCTCTTCCCTCCTCCTCTTCCTCTTCCCTTCTCTTCTTCTTCCCTCCTTCTCTTCTCTCTTCCTCTTCCCTCCTTCTCTTCCCTCCTCCTCTTCCTCCCTCCTTCTCTTCCTCTTCCTCCTCCTCTTCCCTCTTCCTATTCCCTCCTTCTCTTCCCTCCTCCTCTTCCTCTTCCCTTCTCTTCTTCTTCCCTCCTCCTCTTCTCTCTTCCTCTTCCCTCCTTCTCTTCCTCTTTCCTCTTCCTCTTCCCTCCCGCCACGACACATTCACCCTCGCCATTCCCGTCCTCTCAACTCTCTCTCACATGCCCTCAGAGTATCATAACTATCCGTCCCACACGCTTCTCCACTTCGCTCTGCTCTCATTTACCTCACAGCTGTCTCTTTTCTCTACAATATGTCCTACTTTACCGCAGCCTTTCTCCCTTCCTCTCCACTAGTCCTTTTACTCTCATTGACTCCTCTGCTACGGTTTACTACATTTTCATTCGTCTCTTTGACCAACGCCTACTAAAATAACTCCAGTTGTTTCCCTTCTTCTTATACACTCTCATTACTTAGCCCTCCTCCTCCTCCTCCTCCTCTTTTTCCTTTTTCTTCCTCTCTTCCCTCACCTTCTATAGTCTTCCTCCACTTCTACCTCCTGCTCCAGTTGTTCCCCTTCTTCGCCTCCTCAGAGTACCAATAGACAGTTCTTAGTTACTTTGCTCCTCCTCTTCCTTCTCCTTTTCCTGACTCTACTCTTCCCTTAAACACCACCGCATCACCGCTATTCACGTTAAGCTGTTGTCTGCCCTACAACCCGCCGCCCTAACCCCCTGGACACACGCCTCCCTAACGTTAAGCTGCTGATTGTCCTCTATCCTCGCACCTGGTCCCCTCTCCTGGTCCTTGCAGCGGCTCCCTAACGTTAAGCTGCTGTCCGTCTGCTCCCCACCGCCACCTGCCGTCCCTGGTCCCTGTAGCGATTTCCTAACGTTAAACTGCTGTCTGTCTGTCCTCCGCCCACCTGGTCCTCGCCGCGGCACTCACCAGGAGGAGGGCGCCAGTGTCAGGGTGGTGAGATATGGTGATGGCTGCCATGCTCTCCTCGTCCTGGTGCGGCATTCCCACGTCCTCCACCTGCGGCAGACGACAAGGCACGTCACTCATGGAAGAAAATCATGTTAGGTGGTGAAGGAGTGGCTGAAATCTTAGTACTTAAATCCTCAAGCTTCGAGCATGACTCCTTCAAGAATGAGGGATTAATAAGAGGGGTTTTTTTCCTATCAGGTGTTTTCTTCACCTTTTCATTGACAAGCTTCTTGAAAATAGATTAAAAAGATAATGGAATTCTCGTGAGGAGGACAAAGATGGCCTTTCAGAGTATGAATGAGGTGTATGGAAATCAAGTATAATAGAGCTCCTCACTCCCAACAATGACTGAGATCTCTATGCATACTAGCTATTAGGACCTATTCATCAGTAGTATTCTATAATTATTACATAAGGATACCTTTTTACTCTCATAAAGAACATCAGGGAAGAGAACACTTTACTGGCACTTAAAGATGGCGTGAGGAGCGAAAAAAATGAAGGAAAAGAAAGAGGAGATTAACACATATTTCCCTGACCTTTATTCCAGAAGTTTAGTAAGAAGACTCACGTGGCCGGTGGGCGTGACGCTGACGCCGCCCTGGTCGTCATGGTCGGCGTAGAAGAGCGGCACGAGGCGCGCCAGCTCGAGGTTGGGCCGCAGGTTGAGCACCCGGGAGGAACCCAACGCCCGCAGGTGGACGCTTCGCACCACCTCGCCGTCCGCGCTCCGCTTGTGCCGCATCCGAAGCTTCACCAGGTCGTACTGCGGCACTGTGGGGATAGGAGGACGTGGTGAGAACATTGTCGATACACCTGCCATACTCCCTTATCATAAAACTCTCTTCATTTATGACCATCGACCCGCACCCTCAAAAACATGCACTAGCTCTGTCGTGGACCCCAAAATAGGCTTTTCATACTTCAAAGCCGTCAATATTGTCAAGTACCTGAAAACATTTATTCCTCTTCCCATGTCCAGCAGTAACCGGTCAGTAAAATATTCCATTTCCAGCAGTGAAAGAGTTAAAAAAGGTGAAACAACTCATTTTATTCACTATACCTTGCATTTCCACTATATAAAGCCACGTATGTCTAACTCCAGAGAAGGAACATAGAGAGAAGCAGCCCTACCAAGCCAGAGGGACAGGTATTGTCGTCTGGGGTTAGTGACACGCCCTCACAAGCGACCAGGAAGAAAGGAGTGCCCCGCGGTGGGAAGGAGCGCGGCGGAGGGTGGGAGGTGGGTGTTGCGTGTTGGTGTGTCGGGTCAAGTGGAGGCGGGTGGTTACTGATAGAAAGCCAATGAGCAGCCACCCTGGTACTCCCTCTTATGCACCCTCATTACTTAGCCCCCCTCCTCTTCCTCCTCCTCCTATATCTTCCTCTCTTCCCTCACTTCCTATAATCCTCCTCCACTTCTACCTCCTCCTCCATGTGTACGACGTCCTACATGGAAAGTACACAATCTGCAGTGGGTTGAACGGAGCTGGGGCCTGATTGACTGCTGCCTCCCAAGAAAGCGCCAGGCAAGTCTGCCACACCACCCTTGAGCCTCCACACTGTGTTCCCACCATTACAAAACACACATAACATGACCCTACTATCAAGCACTAAACACAGTAGTAGTTAGTCATAGATTACAGTTGAGGGATGGGTGGGTGGGGAGGAGCCTTCTACTTTCCTATCCTTTCCCTCTTATTATCTAGTTACTGTAGTGTAGTTAAATCAAACAGCCATGTAAGGACCTAATGCTATGTTGCTGTTTGTGTTTCCTTTGTAATCCTTTGTAATCCTCCTCCTCCTCCTCCTCCTCCTCCTCCTCTTCCTCCTCCTCCTCCTCCTCCTCCTCCTCCTCCTCCTCCTCCTCCCTCCTCCTCCTCCTCCTCCTCCTCCTCCTCCTCCTCCTCCTCCTCCTCTTCCCTCACCTCCTATACTCCTCCTGCACTTCTTATACCTTTATCTCCAGTTGTTCCCTTTCTCCTCCTCCTCCTCCTCCTTCTTCTCCTTACTCTACTCTTCCCTCAAACACCGCCGCATCACCGCCACTCACACACTGCAAACAAACGTGTCTGATACCTGGCTCCATCGTCGCCACCTTCCACAGTACATTCTTCGGCCCTCCAATTCCCCCGAAGAGACCCATCCTTTTCTTGCCGCCGCTGTCATTTCCATCGCCGCCCTCCCTCGTATATCCCCCTCAGGAGCCCTAGAGACCGACGCCCGCCCGGTACCCAAACCTGTTCTTCGGCACGGGCTTGCGGGCCGCCCACCCACCCATCACTTCTTATCGGCGGCGTCATGAGAGGGCGCGGCTTGTCTTCCCCCATCGGAGGACATGATCTGCTGTGTATTAAATTTCACTTCGGCAACGTTAAGTCAAGGAAGTTATTCAGGATCCCGATGCATCTGCCTTGTTATTATGGGAGTGAGGGTATAACTAGCGTGGAGTTGTTGTTGCATTGCGGCCAAAAGGTACTGTAGAGGGGTCTCGATACGATAGATTCACACGGGAGAGGAAAAAAAAAGGTGGACGTTCTCTGTCCTTCTGTCCTCTGTCGTTCTCTCTCGTACCCGACCCAGGCCCACACACACACGCACACACACACACGCACACACACACACACACACACACACACACACACACACACACACACTGGAAGGAGGTTATTACACCCTTTTACTCCTGCTTTTGATGCACTGGTCTTTCCAAAGGTCACCCACCGTCCTATGCGCCATCCACCAAAAGTTCCGCGCCACCATAAATCAAGGCTAAGCTGGAGGATAAAGTGGCGGCGGTGTGAGGCGCCTTGATATTTAGGGACATGATGGAGCCAGCCAAGCACCCGCGGCACCCGGCACCTCCTTGCGGAACTCCCTCATCCCTCAACTTATCTTTCATTATCTACAACTACACTAACTTATAACCCTCACTAGCCTCGCCATCATCCTCACACCGCCACTGCCAGCCCCGCTAAGCCCTGGTAGCTCAGTCATCAGTTGCAGGGTGGAGCCCAAAGTAGTTACAACAAGCAAGTTTTACTACTACTGATTTAGTTTTACGATTTAACGTCCCTCCAGCACGGCACTTTGCATCGCTTTAACGCAGGAGTGAGTGGGTAAAAGGAGGGAGAGAAAGGGATGGAAGGGGAGGTGGAGAAAAATGAACATAAGGTGGGAGGGGAAGGGATGGAAGGGGAGGTGGAAGAGAAAAGGGAATACACAACGTTGTTCATCCTATGTGGCTGAAGTGAAGGCAGGGAATGGAAGACTAACAGCGCCTAAAGAAACCTTAGACGCTTAGAATAGGGAACATAGTCTTTCTATCTACTCCTCCTCCTTCTTATTAAGCCTGGGTAGTAGTGGCAGTAGTGATTTTTTTCTCTAACTCTTACTTATCATATATATTATGTATCTCGCACCGAAAGAAATCCCAGTGCAAAATTACAATATTGCACTGTTTCTTTCTTTCTTTATTTCTTCTGCCAAACCTAAGCTGGAGGGATTGGAGGGTGGGGAGGATCCTCAACCTTAACTATCCTACGTCTTTTACTTTACATAAGTTATTTTAGTTCATCACAAATAGCCACATAAGGAGCGACTGGTATGTTTTTGTTTGTTCTTCCTCTGTGTTCCTTTGCATTTCTACTCTATTCCTCCTCCTCATACTCCTTCCCGTTGTTTGTTCTTCCTTTGTGTTCCTTTGTGTTTCTACTCTACTCCTCTTTCTTCTCAGACTTCTTCCCCTTGTTTGTTCTTCCTTTGTGTTTCTACTCCTCTTCCTCCTCCTCCTCCACCTCAAGACCCACCTCCTCCACCCTAAGTCCTTCCACTCCTCCTCCTCCTCCTCAAGAACACCCTCTGCTCCTCCTTGTTTGTTTTCCTTTGTGTTCCCTTGTGCTTCTACTCCTCTTCCTTCTCCTCCTCCTTCCACTCCTCCTTCACCTCAAGACCCACCTCCTCCACCCTCGCTCCTTCACTCCTCCTCCTCCTCCTCCTCCTCAAGAACACCCTCTGCTGCCTCATTTATGTTGTGATAAAAGTGACAGCTTCCTATGAGACCCAGCAGCTGGTCGAGAGTTGACGGTGGGGTCAGTGTACCCAGGCAAGGCAGGAGGCGACGTGGATAGCAAGGGGGAAGGGAAGACACAGGGAAGAAAACTGATAAAGAAAAACCTTATCAGCAAAAAAGGTAGAACAAAATATTAGCCAAAATACAGAAGACACAGAGAAGAACACTGATAAAGAAAAAAACTTATGAGCCAAAAAGATAAAAGAAAAAATTAGCCAAAAGGTAGAAGAGACACGATGAAAGAATACACGGGGAAGGAAAACCTTATTAGCCAAAAAGGTAGAACAAAATTAGTAGCCAAAAGGTAAAAGGGACCCGATGAAAGAAAACACAGGGAAGGATAGTGATGAAGAAAAACCTTAGAAGTAACTGGGAAGAAATGTGAATGACGTGCATGAGGACAAGTTTACAAGTTTACAAGTTTTTTGAGAAAAGAGGGGGAAGCTTACAATGAAGGTGGGGGGGACAAGTGGTACATAGAAAGAAAAATAGATATACAGAAAAAAGTGCAAAGTTGCATGATGATGGGTTTTCCAGCTAATAGATATTATAATTATCTGTCGTCTTGAATATCCACGCACATGCAGGAGGGAAACTAAGAGGCAAAAATAGAGATTAAAGATAAAACAAAAAATCACCGCTACATATACTCCATAGGGTGAAAGTTAACGAGGAACACAGGCGGGATATTGCCCATGCAGGAGGGGGAAACAAAACTCTATAAAGGTGAAAATTAGGAAGATGAAAGTTTAAAAGCGACAATGAACTTATAAAGATGCGAAAATTAGATCAAGGAAGGGAACTATAAAAATAAAGTTGAAAGGTCATGTAAAAGTGGATGTGTATATAGAAGTCGTTGATAAATAAGAGAAATAAATCTTAGAAATGTATATGATAGTCTATGAATGTCAAGAATATAAAAGAAGACTATAGATACGAAGACATGAGAATCAGAAAAAGGATGAAAAGAGAAGAACCAGACCTACAAGAATAAATAAAAGTAAGAACCAGAACGCAAAAGTGGGGACAAGGAAAAGAAAATAGAGAGAATAGAAACAAAATAACGAAATAAACAAGAAAAGAACGAGGGACAAAATGACGTGAAGAAATTAAAGTCATCACCAAAAGAAACCCGGAAAAGAAAAAGAGAGAGAGAGAGAGAGAGAGAGAAGAGAGAGGAGAGAAGAGAGAGAAGAGAGAGAGAGAGAGAGAGAGAGCAGAGAGGAGAGGGGAGGAGAGAGAGAGAGAGAGAGAGAGAGAGAGAGAGAGAGAGAGAGAGGAGAGAGAGAGAGAGAGAGAGAGAGAGAGAGAGAGAGAGAGAGAGAGAGAGAGAGGAGGGGAGAGAGAGGAGAGAGAGAGAGAGAGAGAGAGAGAGAGAGAGAGAGAGAGAGAGAGAGAAGGGGATAGAGAGAGAAAAGAGAGAAGGGGAGAGAGAGAGAGAGAGGAAAAGAGAGGAGAGAGAGAGAGAGGAGAGAGAGAGAGAGAGAGAGAGAGAGGAGGGGAGAAGAGAGAGAGAGAGAGAGAGAGGAGAGAGAGAAGAGAGAGAGAGAGAGAGAGAGAGAGAGAGGAGGAGAAGAGAGAGGAGAGAGGGAGAGAGAGAGGGAGAGAGAGGAGAGAGAGAGAGGGGAGAGAGAGAGAGGAGAGAGTGAGGGGAGGAGAAGAGAGAGGAGAGAGAGAGAAAAGAGAGAGAAGGAGAGAAAAAGCGGGGGGGGAGAAGAGAGAGAGAGAGAGAGAGGAGGAGAGAGAGAGAGAGAGTAGAGAGAGGAAGAGAGAGAGAGAGAAACAATGACGTTGTTCTAATTAGCAAAGGAACAAAGAATACAGAAATAGAAAATAAACACTTGGAATGATAAACTTGAGATTTTTTTCTTTCACTGTGAGCAAGAAGGAAGGAAGGAAGGAAGGAAGGAAGGAAGGAAGGAAGGAAGGAAGGAAGGAAGGAAGGAAGGAAGGAAAGAATGAAAGTAAGCCATTAGAAGACATTAGGGGTCATAAGGTAGAGGGTTCGATTTTTTTTCATTTTTTTTTCTTCTGGCATACACTCATTTTTTTTTCTAAACTTTCAAGCCCATATTTACACTTTTTTTCTTCAACAATTTCTCCTCAATAATGATCTTTTTCTTTTGAAGTATTCACGGTTTCAGATTTTCTTATATTTCCATCCCGTTTCTCATTCACTTCTTAGTTAATTGAGTTTTTTCTGAGTGAGTTTCTTCGTCATATATTTTTCTCTTTCATACTTGATATTAGTCGCATTTTCGCCTGACCTTTCTTCTCATCTTCATCATCTTCCTCTCTTTTTTTCTTTTTTTTACTTTAGTTTACTTGTTTTGTTTTCTTTTAATCTGTAACTTTCCATTTTTGT
>JACEEZ010018294.1:0-17500 GCA_016584305.1 Chionoecetes opilio
TGCGCTGGTGCTTTCCAACAACAGATTCAAAGTGAGGCATCATACGAGGTTGCCCTCGAAATAGCGAAGCAAAGAAGCCACACAATTGGTGAAACCTTAATCAAGCCATGTACTTTAAAGATGGTCAAGCGTGTTCTTGGAGATGCAAGTGAACGTAAAATTCAACAAATTTCCTTGTCAAACAACACAGTGAAGCGGAGAATTAATGAAATGTCAGATGACATAAAGGAAAAAGTGATACAGGAGATCAAATCGTCTCCAACTGGTATGTTTCCAATACAGCTGGACGAGTCAACGGATGTGAGTTCTTGTGCACAGCTACTCGTGTTTGTTAGGTATGTTTTCTTGTGTGATATCAAGGAAGAATATCTGTTATGTACACAGTTTGGGAGACCACCACAACAGCTAAAGATGTGATGGAAAAGCTATCTTCTTTCTTCAAAGCTAACAGGATCCCCTGGGGAAATTGTTGTGGAGTCTGTACAGACGGGGCTCCAGCGATGCTGGGATCAAAATCAGGGTTCCAGAAGCCTGTCAAGGAAGTAGCTCCGAATGCCAAGGGGGTTCATTGTATGATCCATCGTTTTGCACTGGCGTCGAAAACCCTCCCTGATGAACTTTGCAAGATCCTGGAGGCAGTGGTCAAATGCGTCAACTTTGTAAAAGCTGGAGCTCTGAACTCTCGCCTTTTCCAGAACCTTTGTAGAGACATGGATTCGGAGCATGAAGCTCTCCTCTTTTACTCCAAAGTGCGCTGGCTTTCCAAGGGCAATGTTGTGAATCGAGTGTTTGAACTTCGGGGGGAGCGTAAATTGTTCCTGGAAATGCAAGGGAAAGATGATCTGTTGAGTCACTTCAATGAGGTTTTGTGGGAGCCACGTCTTGCATATTTAGCAGATATATTTGAGCAGCTAAATAGGTTGAATCTGAAGCTACAGGGCAAGGAATGAAATGTGTTTCACCTGATGGATTGTCTTCGTGGATTTCTTGCCAAGCTCCAGAATTGGCAAAGGAAAGTCGGTGTCGGGAATGTTGCCATGTTTGAAAACCTTTCAGCTGTCTTTGACGAGAATGAAGAAGATAGTCTGCTTGACCCATTACTTAAAACTGAAATCACTCAGCATCTGAGATCCTTGGAAAGTGAACTTAATAGGTACTTCCCAGAATTCGAGGAGGAAGAAGGGAAGTTGGTAATGAATCCATTCTCTGGCACTCTTGATATTACTACCATTCCCAGTGATGTTCAGGACGAGTTCCTTGATCTCAAACATGATTCTGCTGCCAAATATCTCTATGAAGAAAAATCTCTCAATGTATTCTGGTGTTCAATGCATCAGTCATATCCCAAAAAAGTCAGTGAATTGCACTTCCGATACTCTTGCCTTTTTTCAACTACCATTTATGTGAGTTGGTTTCTCCACCCTTCTACAAATCAAGGCGGACTAGGGGGGGGGGGGGGCCCTCAGTAGGCGCCCATACCTCCGCCCGACATATTTCATCAATTGGGTGCATGATTGACAGTGCTCGCTGTCGTTAACCGTAAGACCCGTGGCACCAAGGTTGCCCCAAAAGTGTAGAAAATACCCTAAAATATTATCGGATTTGATGTGAAATTTGACTGGTGCAAAGTAGTGTTTTATCAAATCAACCGGGGGCTGTTAAAACAAACTTTTTGCATAGAACAAGCCCTTCAATGAGTAATTAGCGTAATGAGTTAATTGCTGGACGTGGCTGCTGTCACGTTCCGCCGCAAGAACAGAGGCCAACAAGCACAGCCCAGAGGCTGGACGTCTAGACTTGATATAATATATGCACTCAGTAGAGCGCATACCTCCGCCCGAATATTTTCATCAATGGTTGCCATGGCAACAGTTGTCCAATAGATTTCATCTAAAATGAAATCAGTTCTTCCTTATTACCAAAATGAATTGGTATACGAGTTTGGTCTCCAAATCTATTCGACTTTTCGAGAAATCCGTACACTAACAGACCAGACAGACAGACAGACAGACAGATCGGGGTGAAAAACATAAACCCTACAACGTCGTTGGCGGACGGTAATAATGACAATGATAATGATTTATGATAGTAAAAATGAACGACTAACAATGATAGTGATATAAACTTATTATCTATTAATTCATAACAATAGTCAACTACTGACATGAAATGCAATAATGTGTGTGTGGGTGTGTGTGTGTGTGTGTGGGTGTGTGTGTGTGTATCCCTGCCGTGTAACAGATAGCTTGCGTTTGTGGTGTGTGTGTGTATCCTGCCGTGTACACAGATAGCCTGGCGTGTGTGTGTGCTGTGTGTGTGTACCCCTGCGTGTAATACAAGATAGCCTGGCTGTGTGTTGTGTGTGTGCGGTGTGTGTGTATCCGGCCGTGTATACAGATAGCCTGCGGTGTATGTGTGTGTGTGTGTGTGTGGTAACCCTGCCATGTACACAGATAGCCTGGCGTGTTGTGGTGTGTGTGTGTGTATCCTGCCGTGTACACAGATAGCCTGGCGTGTGTGTGTGGCTAATCCCTGCCGTGTACACAGATAGCCTGGCGTGTGTGTGTGTGTGGTGTATCCCTGCCGTGTACACAGAATAGCTGGGCCGACTAACAAAAAGATAAGTATTGTTAAGAGTTACTAGCAGACGAAAATTTGCTGATTCTTACAATGGACCCTACCATAACTACGTCACGGTTTTGTTTACATCGGGCATGTGGGGATAAGGCGGGGGGTCCTGCCGTGGGTGGACCTACGAAGGGAAAAAACTACGGCGATGGAAGATTTCGAGTTATTTTGCGGGACAATTTGATATGTTTCAGGTGCTATAATACTGTGCCTCTGTTCTCGCTGCCAAACACTATAGAAGAAGACCTGAGGTAATGGCTGATGTGCAGAGGTTCTAAACCAAAAAACAGAGTCATAACAGGCCTCGTCAAAGGTAAGCAACTGGTAGGTCCGTAATGGTCCCTACCACTTGCTTACTTTCTTAATGGAGACTCTGCTGTGGCTGTTTTCCTTGTTAGAAGCCTTTGGCACATCAACCATCACCTCAGGTCTTCTCTAGTTGTCAGCGAGAAGGAAATATACAAAACGGACAAACTAGTTTCGCTCCACCAAAGTGAGTTCGGGTCATCTGGATATTTATCTATGCTTTCTCTAAATCCATGAATGCAGCATACATCTTCTTGTATTTGCTAACATTGTCTTATTATCATTCGATATCTAAGATCTGATTTACCACAACATTTCCCGTTCTAATTGCCTTGTCCTCACTACCTTGCATTTGTGATTTTTTGTACTCTTCAAATTATGATTTTACCATACAGTTTGACTCATCACTGTGGAGTGTAACATGATGACTCAATGGAGAAATATATGAGCCAGCCTGGTAACAAACATTGCCAATCAGCTAATCACAGCCCTGGAATTATACATATTTACCACAGCTTAAGCCGGCGTCACACACTAGCCACTTTTTCAGTCTAGTTTTTTTCAGCAACTTTCTACAAACATAACCAATTTTTGACTGCAAAGTCTGCAAGCCGTCACACACACAGAATCGTTCGCCTGCATCACCCAGTCAGCTGCTCGACTGTAAAACAAACATGGTTTTTTGTGGTTTTGTGGTTTAACCACTTTGTGGTTAAGACTTATGTTTCATTAAAACCTATAAGGTTAGGTATATTCCATTAAAAACTATAAAGGTTAGGTTAGGTTTCCATAGAAAAAAAAAAACAAAAAAAAACTATAAGGTTAGGTTAGGTTTCATTAAAAATCTGGTTAGGTTAGGTTTCATTAAAATATATAAGGTAAGGTCCGGTTTTTTTTTTTTTTTTTTTTTTTTTTTTTTTTTTTTTTTTTTTTTTTTTTTGCGCAAAATAAAACTATCTCCATTACAACACGCACCTATATGGGTCGTAGGCCACCGAAAAAATAGTCTTTGTCTCTTTGAAAACGACCGCGAAAACTCCGTCCATATTACCGACGGCTATACATTACGTGCCTTGTAATGCATTAAGTTGTATTAGAACAATTCTTTCATGACATCGTAAAAAAAAGTAAGCTGAAAAGCTGTGGAGCCCGCCAACTTTGCGGATTATGCACCCCAAAAACATTAGTACCGAAATAGAAAAATTTAGGTACTAATTACTTCTATTTGCCGTTTCTTTAGCTGTGCTTTCCGTGCCTTGTATGTTTGTTTTTGGCAATGAATTTCTAATTTCAGATAGTGAGGTTAAGTTTTGGTTAGGTTAGGAGGCATTCTGATTCTTAACACCACGTGTGGGTCAGGGTGTGTCTGGTGAGTTCAGAATGGGGTATAAAACTTTTCCCAACACTCTAGGCATTCATGGTTCTTAAACAACACTGTGTGTTGGTGAGGTCACTCTTTGTAGTAAATCTTTTACCACCACTAAAAAATTCATAATTCTTAACACCCTGTGTTGTCAGGTGAGGTTGTGGTGGAGGATTACCCATTGTAGCAAATCTTTTCCACACTCTAAACATTCCTAATTTAACCACCACTGTGTGTCAGGGTCGTGTGTGGTGAGGTGACCCATTGTAGCAAATCTTTCCCACAACTCATAAACATTCATAAGTCTTAACACACTGTGTGTCAGGGTGTGTGAAGGTGAGCGTCACTCTTTGTAGTAAATCTTTTCCCACACTCTAGGCATTCATGATTCTTAAACCACCACTGTGTGTCAGGGTGTGTTTTGCGTGGAGCTGACTATTTCTAGGCAAATCTTGTCCCACACCTAAAACATTCATAATTCTTAACACCACGTGTGTCAGCCTGGTGTGTGTTGGTGAGGTGACCCATTGAGCAAATCTTTTCCCACCACACTCTAAACAGTCATAATTCTTAAACACCACTGTGTGTCAAGGTGTGTATGGTGAGGTCACTCTTCTAGTAAATCTTTTCCCACACTCTAAAATTTCATAATTTCTTAAACACCACTGTGTGTCACGGGGTGCGACTGGTATGGTTGAGGGTCCTCTTCTAGTAAATCTTTTTCCCACACTCTAAAGTAAGTCTACACATTCATAATTCTTAACACCACTGTGTGTCAGGGTGTGTGTGGTGAGGTCACCTTTGTAGTAACTCTTGTCCCACACTCTTAGGCATTCTTGATTCTTAACACCACTGTGTGTCAGGGTAGGTTCGTGAGTTGACACCTTGTAGGAAAATCTTTCCCACACTCTAAAATATCATAATCTAAACACCACTGTGTGTCAGGGTGTGTCTGGTGAGTTTCAGAACGGGTATAAACCTTTTCCCACACTCTAGGCATTCATGGTTCTAACACCCACTGTGTGTCAGGGTCTTGGTCTGGTGAGGTCACTTTTGTAGTAAATCTTTTCCCACACTCAAAACATTCATAATTCTCAACACAAGTGTGTGTCAGGGTGTGGTGTGTGAGTGACCCATGTAGCAAATCTTTTCCACACTCTAAACATTCATAATTCTTAAACACCACTGTGTGTCAAGGGTGTGTATGGTGAGGTCCACTCTTTCTAGTAAACTTTTCCCACACTCTAAACATTCATAATTCTTACACACTGTGGTGTCAGGGTGTGGTGAGTCGAGCTCTTTGTAGTAAATCTTTTCCACACTCTAAACATTCTAATCTTAACACCACTGTGTTTCAGGGTGTGTGTGTGAGGGTCACTCTGTTGTAGTAAATCTTTTCCCACACTCTAAACATTCATAATTTCTTAACACACTGTGTGTCAGGGTGTGTTGAGGTGAGGTCACTCTTTGTAGTAAATCTGTTTCCCACACTCTAAACATTCATAATTCTTAACACCACTGTGTTTCAGGGTGGTGAGGTGAGGTCACTCTTTGTGTAAATCTTTTCCCACACTCTAGGCATTCATGATTCTTAACACCACTGTGTGTCAGGGTGTGTGTTGGTGAGTGACTCTTTCTAGCAAAATCTTGTCCCCACACTCTAAACATTCATAATTCTTAACACCACTGTGTGTTCGGTTTGGGGGGGGGTGTGGAGTTGACTTTGTAGTAAATCTTTTCAATCGAGTCATGCGGAGAGACTGTTGGCTGTTATATAGAAACGGCTTTTAAAATGATCTACATGTACAATAGCACTGAATATTTTTAATACTTTTAAACATATTGAATTATAATTGACCAAAAACTTACTGATTTATATCGAATATCTTATTTAAAGTAATCAACTAGGATTTTGATTTGGACTAAGAGTTGACTTCAACTTTGTATACCAAAGACGATCATGAAGCAACTGGCCTCAGACTGTCTGGATCAGACGGACTAACTAGTCAAGCGAGAAAAAACCAACGGAGTTCGATAACTAGACGGAAAAAGTGATAGTGTGACCGCCGCGCTTTAGGTAACCTTAGGTACCTAACGGTAACCTAACTAACCATTACCGTCGGCGAGTTTTCCCGATTTCTGTAGGACGAGGCATTTCGGAGACGAGAGTACCCAGGTACCATGAGGCTAAGATGGGTAATGTCACCGTGGTTATGCAACTGTTTATGATGGAGTAACAAGATAAATCAAAGCAGATGTTGTGATGTGGTATAAACTCAAGAGTAGCTATGAATGGGCTCGTCAAGGTAAACACTTAAACCATGAGGTACCACTACTTATTATGAGGAAAGACAACAAAAGGAACTCAATTAATAAGGCTTTTAATTTACTATCATAACAAGACTATGGTTAAAACCTACAAAGAGAAGACTACGATGATTGAAAAACATTTCGAGTTGTTTTGGGCGAAATTGATATTCCAGGTGCTATATTTCCGTGCTCGGCAGGACAACATAGAGAAGACAGTGTGTTATGGTGTTTTTATTTTTTTTTTGATGTGCAAAGGCTTCTAAACCAGGAAAACAGTCACAGCAGAGTTCATAAGAAAGTAAGCAAGTGGTAGGGACACATTACGTACCTACAGTTACTTACCTTTTGGACGAGGCTCTGTGTGAACTCTGTTTCTTGGTTTAGAAGCCTCTGCACATCAGCCATTACCTCAGGTCTCTCTATAGTGTTGTCCAGCGAGAAAAGAGACAGTAATATAGCACCTGGAAATCAATTTCGCGCAAAATAACTCGAATTCTTCCATCTCCGTAGTTTTCCTTATAGGTCCACCCGCGGCGACCCCGATTCCCCCACAATTGCACCGATGGTAAACAAACCGTGACGTAGTTGATGTCGGGGCCCATTAAATATTTTAAGAAAATTGCTTAAGTAATTTACCAAAATGTTATCCGATTTAAGTATGCTTAACAGGCACCAAAGTAAGTGTCCTTGATGGGCATGCTCAAGTCTTTCCCAGCACTCAAGTCTTCACTAGGCCAAGATGTGACTCACAACAAACAAGGAAGAATCCCTCCCGAGGTCAAAATGTACAGCCCTAGAAAGACGTTATGGATATGTAGGGTGATGCTGACCTTATAAAAGGTAAGGCTGGATCGCGAAGGAATAATAGCAGTTTCGGTGAAAATAAGCAGTTTCGGGAATATGCAGTTCCGGGAACATATGCAGTTGCGGGAAAATATGCAGTTCGGTGAAAATATGCAGTTCGGGAAAAATATGCAGTTGCGGGAAAATATGCAGTTAGGGCAAATATGCAGTTTTGGGGGGAAAATATGCACAGTGTCGGGAAATAGCAGTTCCAGGGAAAATAGCGTTCCGGGAAAAATATGCACTTTCGGGAAAAATCATGCAGTCGCCGGGAAAATATGCAGTTCCGGGAAAATATGCACTTTCGGCGAAAATATGCAGTCGGAAAAATATGCACTGCCGGGAAAATATGCAGTTTCGGGGGAAAATATGGCAGTTCCGGGAAAATATGCACTTCCGGAAAATATGCAGTTCCGGGAAACTATGCACTTTCGGGAAAATATGCAGTTCGGGAAAATATGCACTTTCCAGGAAAAATATGCAACTTCCGGAAAAATATGCGTGTCGGGAAATAGAACTTCCGGGAACAATATGCACTTCGGGAAAAAATATGCACGTCCGGGGAAAATATGCATTCCGGGCAAATATGCACTTCTGGGGAAAAAATCATGCAGTTTCGGGAAAAATATGCAGTCGGGGAAAATATGAGTATCGGGAAAATAGCAGTTCCGGGAAAATATGCATTTCCGGGAAAAATGTTGCAGTTCCGGGCAAATATGCAGTCCGGGAAAATATGCAGTTTAGGGGAAAATATGCACTTCCGGGAAAATATGCAGTTGCGGGAAAATATGCACTTCGGGAAAATATGCACTTCCGGGAAAATATGCACTTCCGGGAAAATAGCCAGTTCCGGGAAAATATTGCACTTCCGGGAAAATATGCATGTTTCGGGAAAAATATGTAGTTCGGGGAAAAATATGCAGTTCGGGAAAATATGCATGTTCCGGGAAATATGCAGTTCCGGGAAAATATGAAGTTCCGGGAAATATGCAGTTCCGGAAAATATGCACTTCCGGAAAATATGCAGTTACGGGGAGAAAAAGAATGCGCACTTCCGGGAAAATATTGCAATTCCGGGAAAAAATGCAGTTCGGGAAAAATATGCAGTTCCGGGAAAAATATGCAGTTCCGGGAAAATATGCAGTCCGGGAAAAATATGCAGTTCGGGAAATATGCATTAACGGGAAAATATGCAGTCGTGGAAAATATTGCAGTTCCGGGAAAATATGCAGTAGGTTCGGGAAAATATGCACTTCGGGAAAATATGCATTCCGGGAAAATATGCACTTCCGGGAAAAATATGCAGTTCGGGAAATAGCACTGCCGGGAAAATATGCAACTTCCGGGAAAAATATGCACTTCCTGGAAAATATGCACAGTCCGGGAAAATATGCACTTCCGGGAAAATATGCACTGCCGGGAAAAATTTGCACTTCCGGGAAAATAGCACTTCCGGAAAAATATGAGTGCGGGAAAAATATGCAGTTCCGGGAAAAATATGCAGGTGTTTCGGGAAAATATGCACTTCCGGAGGAAAATATGCACTTCCGGGAAAATAGCACTTCCGGAAAAATCTCAGTTCGGGAAAATATGCAGTTCCCGGGAAAAATAGGCAGTGCCCGGGAAAATATGCAGTGTAGGGCAAATATGCAGTTTTTGGGAAAATATGCAGTGCGGGAAAATAGCAGTTCCGGGAAAATATGCAGTTCCGGAAAAATTATGCACTTTCGGGTGAAAAATATGCAGTGCCGGGAAAATATGCAGTTCGGGAAATATGCACGTTCGGGAAATATGCAGTTCCGGGAAAAATATGCACTGCCGGGAAAAGATGCAGTTCGTGGAAAAATGCAGTTTCGGGAAAATATTGCACTTCGGGGAAAATATGCAGTTCCGAAAATATGCACCTTTCGGGAAAATATGCAGTTCGGGAAAGATGCCACTTCCAGGAAAATATGCACTTCCGGAAAAATATGCAGTTTCGGAAAATATGAAATTCCGGGATAAAATATGCCACTTCCGGGAAAATATGCACTTCCGGGAAAATATGCACTCCGGGAAAATATGCACTTCTGGGAAAATATGCAGTTTCGGGAAACTATGCAGGTCCGGGAAAATATGCAGTACGGAAAAAATATGCCAGTTCCGGGAAAAAATATGCAGTTCGAGGAAAATGTGCTAGTCGGGAAAATTGCAGTCCGGGAAAAATATGCAGTTTAGGGAAAATATGAACTCCGGGAAAATATGCAGTTGCGGGAAAATATGCACTACCCCCCCTCGGGCAAATAGGCACTTCCGGGAAAATATGCACTTCCGGGAAAATATGCAGTTCCGGGAAAAATATGCACTTTCCGGGCAAAATATGCCAGTTTCGTGAAAAATAGCAAGTTCCGGGAAAATATGCAGTTCTCGGGAATATGCAGTTCCGGGAAATATGCAGTTTCGGGGAAAAATATGAACTCCGGGGAAAATATGCACTTCCGGGAAAAATATGCACTTCCGGGAAAAATATGCACTTCCGGGAAAATATGCACTCTGGGAAAATATGCAGTGTCGGGAAATATGCAGTTCCGGGAAAAATATGCAGTATCGGGAAATATGCAGTTCCGGGAAAATATGCAGTCGGGAAAAATGTGCAGTTCCGGGGAAAAATATGAGTTCCGGGAAAATATGCAGTTTTAGGGAAAAATATTGCACTTCCGGGAAAATATGCAGTTGCGGGAAAATATGCATTCCGGGGAAATATGCACTTCGGGGAAAAAATTGCAAACACTTCCGGGAAAATATGCGAGTTCGGGAAAATATGCACTTCCGGGAAAAATATGCAGTTTCGGAAAATATGCAGTTCGGGAAAAATATGCAGTTCTGGAAATATGGCAGTTCCGGGAAAATATGCAGTTCCGGGAAAATATGCAGTTCGGGAAAATATGCAGTTCCGGGAAAAATATGCACTTCGGGAAAAGATGCAGTTCAGGGAAAATATGCACTTCCGGGGGGAAAAATATGCACTCCGGGAAAATATGCCCAGATCCGGGAAAATATGCAGTTCCGCCGGAAAATATGCAAGTTCCGGGAAAAATATGCAGTTCCGGGGAAATATGCAGTCCGGGAAAATAGGCAGTCAACGGGGAAAATATGCAGTTCCGCGGAAAATATGCAGTTCCGGGGAAAATATGCAGTTTCCGGGGAAATATGCACTTCGGGAAAATATGCACTTCCGGGACAACATATGCCCTTCCGGGAAAATATGCAGTTCCGGGAAAATATGCACTGCCGGGAAAATATGCACTTCCGGGGAAAATATGCACTCTGGAAAATATGCACCTTCCGGGTTTTTGAAAAATATGCACTTCCGGGGAAATATGCACTGCGGGAAAATTTGCACTTCCGGGAAAATATGCACTTCCGGTGAAAATATGCAGTTGCGGGAAAATATGCAGTTCCGGGAAAATATGCCAGTTTCGGGAAAAATATGCACTTACGGGAAAATATGCACTTCCGGGAAAATATGCCACTTCCGGGAAAAATGCAGTTCCGGGAAAAATATGCACTTCCGGAAAAATATGCAGTTTCGGGGAAAAATATGCACTCCCGGGGAAAATATGCACTTCCGGGAAAAATATGCACTTCCGGGAAAATATGCAGTCGGGAAATATGCACTTCCGGGAAATATGCACTTCCTGGGAAAAATGCAGTCCGGGAAAATATGGCAGTTCCGGGAAAATCAATGCAGTGACGGGCACAATATGCACTTCCGGGAAAATATGCACTTCCGGGAAAATATTGCAATTCCGGGGAAATTATGCACTTCGGGAAAAAATATGCACTTCCGGAAAAAATGGCACTTCCGGGAAAATATAACAGTTCGGGGAAATATGCAGTTCCGGGAAAATATGCACTTCCAGGAAAATATGCACTTCCTGGAACAAATATGCCACTCCGGGAAAAAATGCACTTCGGACAATATTGCACTTCCGGGAAAAATATGCAGTTCCGGGAAAATATGCACTTCCGGGAAAATATCACTTCCGTGGAAAATATGCACTGCCGGGAAAAATTTGAGACTTACGGAAAAATATGCACTTCCGGGAAAATATGCCGTTTTCGGGAAAAATTATACAGTTTCGGGAAAAATGCAGTTGCGGGAAAATATGCAGTTCCGGGAAAAATATGCAGTTTCGGGAAAATAAAAAATGCAGTGCCCCGGGAAAAATAGCAGAGTCCGGGGAAAAATATGCAGTTCCGGAAAATATGCACTTCGGGAAAATATGACTTACGGGAAAATATGCAGTTCCGGAAAATATGCAAGTTATTGCGGGAAAATATGCAGTTGCGGAAAGTGGGGGAGCAGATGCCCCCCAACTAGCCTAAAAACTCCCCCTTGGGAACTTAAAAAAAAAAGTTAATCGCATACTAACTAAAACCAATACCCTTAGCGGCACCCCCCCTAACTAGAAAAATACTAACCTAACCTCACTAAAACTTAACCTAACCCTAGTAAATTTTCAAGTCCTTTCCCGCCTTAGATCCGCATGGAGGATTATTGGCAAGGGTAGGTTAGTTATAGTGAGGTAGGTTAGTATATTTTGGTATTGATACTTCCAACCAGGAATTGAAGTCTGAGGTGAAGTGCTCTTTTTCCCAGTATTTTTATGTATTAAGAATGATAGTACATTAAAAATCGTCGGTCGGATGTATACAATTACAACTCGCCATGTGTTGTATTAAGCAGCAGTTTACCATTGTAAGATTTAACGAGGATTTTTACAAGAATAAGTAGGGTAAAATTCCCGTCACTATCAATTATATATTTTTAAGTATTTTTTCAGGCCTTATTATCATCCTATAGAGTTTTTACCGGATATAGTTTACGTCATCCACATAATCTACTACCTCGATAAAAACTCCTTTCCACTTCCCGCCCGCATTCCGGACGGGTCCCTAGGATTGTTAGGTGAGGAGGTGGATTTTCAAATGCAAATGTGGCATTTCGGACGCTTTAATGTTACCACATTCTAAACACATCAAATGTATAGAACACGAGCCCGCTCCATCTCGTTACTTCTTATTTTTTAACTAACCTAACCGTTTTATGGCTGAAATAACATTCAGCTATGTAAGGACTTTTTTAGCTTTTTGTACTCAATATCGAAATTATACCCACATTTTAGTGTGTCCAAAAATGCATTTATCTAAAGCAAGCTACTGTCCATTATTTGGCCATTTGTATTCCTGTATACATTCCTGCCTTATGCCTGACACGGACACCCAAAAGGACAACTGTATCTACAAATCACGTGTATATTCATACTTGAGGATTGACTTAAGTTTCCTTTAAATCTTTATTAGCGAGCGCTGAGCATAACTTGGAAGGTACACTTAACCAGTTTGCTCAGTAAAGTACTCCAGCACAGGAACCAAGTGTAAGTCCTCCTTATACTTAAGTATTTTTTTATTATGTCGGCCCTGACCTTCCAGGTGGACGATGTGGCAGCGGCCGCGCCCCCCTGTACAGTCTTCTTGGCGTTGGGATGGAAGGGCGGGCCGTCACGTCGTGTCCTCATCCATGTGGGCAGGGAAACCCGATGGCCCGACAGTTCCTGCTGTTGTGTACGGGGCAGCGGGGCCCCTCCTACAATGGCTCCAGGCTGTTGGAGGTGTAGGGGGAGGGACAGCCTGGGGAGCGTGTGGGGGGAGGTGACTATGATCACAACAATGGGGAGGGAGGAGCCGCCCTGTTGCCCGACCTTGACAAGGGTGGGTACAGTGAGTCATGCATGGCGGGAGTTGTGTATGGGTGGTGGGGTGACCGTGCCCAGGGTGCTCAGTTCTGCATCACCACCAAGGACTTGCCGGGCATAGTGTGCCTCATGTCATCGGCAAGGTGGAGGTCGGCCTGGATGTGGTGAGGGAGGCCAATGCGGCAAGCACCCCCACACGGAAAGTCACCGTGGTTGACTGTGGGGTCGTGGTTTACTGAAGGGTGCGTGCGTGTGTACGTGCGTGCCTGAGGGTTGCTTGTGCGTTGCGTTGCGTGCGTGTGTCTGCGCACCTCCCCGACGGCGTTTTCATCATTCGCCACTCTTTTTGAATATTTTGAATATAGTTTGTTGTTAATTAAAACTTCTGTTTGTTATAATAAACATATTGTAATTAATAAAAACAAAATTATAATATATATTTATAATAAACAAATGTTTTGACTCCTGAAAGTGTTGTTCCGGGACATAACATTGGCCTGTTAGGGCTGTGCACGCTGCTTTACTATTATTGCAGCACGCAGCGTTTGGTGCTGACCCATGGACACCCACCACGGCCCTGTTACATTATAGATAGATAGATAGATATAGATACATAGATATAGATACAACAATAGTAGATATGATAGATAGATAGATATAGACACATGTGAGATAGATAGATAGATAGGATAGATAGAATAGATATAGATACATAAGAGAGAGAGATAGATAGAGAGATAGATAGATAGATATATAGATATAGATAGATAGATAGATAAGTAACCTTGGGTTCATAAAGTGTATTTTGAAGATATTATTGTGTGTTTGAACATTGTATTATTATCAAAAACATTAATTTTGTACAATGTTCATTAAAAAATACATATTTTCACTACCGTAGACAACAGGTCAACTCGCCAGTTCAACGTTTTCTTTGTTATGTACAGTGCCGTTGTGTGGTGGCGTTAATAGTTACACATTGACTACATCCATGATTTCAGGACAGTTAGAAGGGGCTATCTGGAGAGTCGTGTCATGTTGTGGCTTCATCTGTGTCATATTTAGGGCTATAAATGAACCAAATTACTAAAATATCACCGGAGGGGCGACCTTGCTATAACCTTACTACAGGAAAGTCGCCAGCTTAGTATTTTAAAGCCCACCAGTTGAGTCGCCACTCTGGGGAATTCAGGGAAATTAGAGGTAAAAGTAAAACCAAGTCTATATATGTATTATGCGGAAGATGCTTGGGCCTATATAAAAATCCTCTGCCAACGTGAAAGCAAATTCTATTCCGTTGAAAGATTCTGGCAAGTCTTGTGTCCTGCCGCCGAAACAGGTGATCAGCTGCTGTCTGTCGTTCGCGCGTTAGAAAAACTTGAGAAGCAAATGCGCAAACAGTTATATTTGCAACTAAAAAGCATAAAAACAACGCTTGAAACAGGGTAGATTATACAGTCATGATATAAACTACTGTATACATCTTCATGTGGCCCAGACACAGCAGTCGTGGGTAAATTCGTAATATTTGCGCGGCTGGCGGACATTAGTGCAGGTGCGACTTGATGTTATCTAGGGTCCCTGAGTCATTAATAGCACACAACATTTTCGTAACCCGTCCTTGCCAGCACACAGTTGTCAGTGACTTATTTGTGTTGTGTCATTGCAAGGTTCATGACGAGATTTCAGGTTTTGTCCAGGACAATCAAAAATATGTAAAGAACAATAAATAAGTGATGCCGCAATAGCAAAGAGTTTTCTTTTGGACGCGAGCATGGGCAAAATGGTTCACAGATTTTATGCACACTATTACTGATTTATGATAGTGTTTTACTGGTAATGAGAAGCCTTATGCGGTATTAGCAATATATAGATACAGGGCGTGCCCCAGGGGGGGAAAGGCGCATGGACACCATGGGTGCTTAAAAATGTATTATAATATTTAATAATATATAAAGGTGCGGCCATGGACCCCTTGTGCTAAAAATGTATATAAATATTAAATATATTATTATATATAAAAGTTGCGGCCATGGAACCCCTTGTGCTTATAAATATATTATAATATTTTAAAATATATATATAAAAGGCAATACAAAAATAATTCAATTTCAAATTAAAAACAAAAAATAATATTTATTTTATTTTAATACAATTTATTTATTATATTTTTTATTGTTATTTTTTTTTATTAATATATCGATTTAAGATTTTTTTATATATATATAATGATAAAAAAATTATATATATATATATATTTTTTTTTTTTTTTTTTTTTTTTTTTTTAATGGGATTTTTATAATTTTTTTTTTATTAATTATATTATCGATATTTTACTCTTTTTTTTTATAGATTTTTTAGATTGTTTTTAGTTGTTTTTTTAGAAGTTGTTTTTTTAGAGTTGTTTTTTTAGTTGTTTTTTTAGAGTTGTTTTTTAGTTGTTTTTAGAGTGTTTTTTTATGAGTTGTTTTTTTAGTTGTTTTTTAGAGTTGTTTTTTTAGAGTTGTTTTTTTAGAGTTGTTTTTTTAGTTGTTTTTTTAGAGTTGTTTTTTTAGTTGTTTTTTTAGTTTTTTTTTTAGAGTTGTTTTTTTAGTTGTTTTTTTTGAGTTGTTTTTTTAGTTTTTTGTTTTGTTTTTTTGTTTAGGGTTGTTTTTTTAGTTGTTTTTTTTTTTTTTATAGTTGTTTTTTTAGTTGTTTTTTTTGTGTTTTTTTTAGTTGTTTTTTTAAGTGGTTTTTTAGTTGTTGTTTTTTTTATATTTTTTTTGTTATTTTTTTTTTTTTTTTTTAAAAAGGGGGGGATTTTTTTTTTTGTTTTTTTGTTTTTTTTTTTTTTTTTTTTTAGAGTTGTTTTTTTAGTTGTTTTTTTATTTGTTTTTTTAGAGTTGTTTTTTTAGAGTTGTTTTTTTAGAGTGGTTTTTTTAAAGTTGTTTTTTTAGAGTTGTTTTTTTAGGTGTTTTTTTTTTCTTTAGGAGTGGTTTTTTTAGAGTGGTTTTTTTAGAGTGGTTTTTTTAGAGTGGTTTTTTTAGAGTGGTTTTTTTAGAGTTGTTTTTTTAGTGTTTTTTTTAGTTGTTTTTTTAGTTGTTTTTTTAGTTGTTTTTTTAGAGTTGTTTTTTTAGTTGTTTTTTTGAGTGTTTTTTTTAGAGTTGTTTTTTAGAGTTGTTTTTTGTACATTTTTTGATTTAATATATATAAAGATTTTTTTTTTTCCGATTTTTTATTTGTAATGTGTTCGTTGTTTTTTTTTGGCATTTTTAATATATATAATATAATATATATACTATATATATATATTATATATATATATATATATATATATAATATATATATATATATATATATATATATATATATATTAATATTATGAATACAGTACGTGTGGGTGTGTGTGTGTTGGTGTGTGGGTGTGGGTGTGTTGTCGTCTGTGTGGGTGGGTGGGTGTGTGGGAGGTGGTGTGGGTGTTGTGGGGTGTGGTGTATGTGTGAGTTTGTGTGTGTTGTGTGTGGGTGTGGGGTGTGTGTGTGTGTGTGTGGGGTGGTGGGAGTGTGTGGTAGTGTGTGTGTGTTGTGTGTGTTGTGTGTGTATGTGTTGGGTGTGTTTGTGTTGGTGTGGGTTGGTGTGTGTGTGGTTGTGTTGGGTGTCTGTGTGTGTGTGTTGGGTGTGTGTGTGTGTGTGGTTGGGTGTGTGTGTGTGGGGTGGGGAGGGGAGTGTGTGTGGGGTGGGTCTGTGTGGGAAGTGGGGTTGTGGTGTGTGTGTGTTGGGTGTGTGTCGTGTGTGTGTGTGTGTGTGTGGGTGTGTGTGTGTGTGTTGTTGGGGGTGTGTGTGTGTGTGTTGCGGTGTGTGGTGTGTGTGGTGTTGGGTGTGTGTGGGTGTGTTGGGTGTGTGTGTGTGGTGTGTTGGGTGTAGTGGGTGTGTGTTGTGTGTGGGGTGTGTGTGTGTGTGTGGTTTGGGTTGGTGTGTGTGTGTGTTGGGTGTGTGTGTGGGGTGGTGGTGAGTGGTTGTGGGTGTGTGTCGTGTGGGAGTGGGTTGTTTGTGTGGTTTTTTTTTTTGTTGTTGGGCTGGTGGGTGTGTGTGTGTGTGTGTGTTGTGTGTGGGGTGGGTTGTGTGTTGTCGTGTTGGGTGTGTGTGTTTGTGTTGGGTGTGTCGGGCTGTGTGTGTGTGTGTTTGTGCACCTGTGTGTGTCTATGGGCCATATTCAAGAATTTTTCTCCACCCGTTGTATGGGTTTTTTTGGTATACAAGAATAAAAATACAGCAACGCGTCGAGCTCAGGGGTGGAGGTTTGAGTCAGCTGATTGGCGACAACTTGCACATC
>JACEEZ010018294.1:22500-78947 GCA_016584305.1 Chionoecetes opilio
TATATATATATAATAGATGTATAGATGTATAGCTTATTTATATATAGAGTCTACATCAATGCCTCAATAATGACTGTGAATATATTACTAAATGTTTCTATTGACCTCTATGGCGTGTTATTGGCCCCATTATTATTATTATTATTATTATTATTATTATTATATTATTTATTATTATTATTATTATTATTTATTATTATTATTATTATTATTATTATTATTATAGGTTCCTTTTTTTTAGTTTTCTGGTAATTTGTTCCATCGATTGACCAGCTTTTTTCTTCTTCCAGTTTTCAAATAGTTTTCTATTAGGCTATGACGTCACGATCTGGCGGCCATTATGAATGCACAGTCAATTAATTACAACTATATTATGCACAGAGTGGGTTACTTGCATGCATGTTTTCTCTCTCTCTCTCTCTCTCTCTCTATATATATATATATATATATATATATATATATAATTATACAACAAGAATTTTTAGTACTACTCACTCTCTTCCTCTTCCTCTTGTGCCCTTATTTTGCTTAGGAAGGTGGTTTAGGTTAGGAACGTAGTTATAGTGGTAGTTGGATAGCTACGTAGATAACAGTAAAGTCGCCACCCGCAGTGATGTCGCCAGGCGCCATATATAAGGAATGATAGCCTCACTACTGCTGTGTCTGTGCCCGAAGATGATACACAGTAGTTTATATCATAAATGTATAATCTACACTTTTTCAGCGTGTTTATGCTTTGTAGCTGCAAGTATACACGCTTTACAATTTCGCTACGCATTTTTTTTCCGGGCGTCTACGACAGCGGAAACGACACTCAGTAAATAAAACACTAGATGGCGACTCTACTGTTGTAGCCACTTTGTAGATATTTTTGTCATTTGTTCATTTATAGCCCTACTATGACACAGATGAAGACACAAAATGACACAGACTCTCCCGATAGCCCTTTTCTAACTGTCCTGAAATCATGGATGTAGCAATGTAACATTAACGCCACCAACACGGCTGAAACAGAACAAAAAATTGTCCTGGCGACTTTAGTGTTGTCTACGGCAGTTTATAAGTGAATTAGTATTTTACATATAATATAATTTGGGGGCCCGGGGGGCTTACTTCGTGGAGGGCCCCTCTAAATTTTGCAGGGTTTGGGGGCCCGGGGGGCTTACTTCGTGGAGGGCCCCTCTAGAGTGTGCAGGTGTTTGGGGGCCCGGGGGGCTTACTTCGTGGAGGGGCCCCTCTAAAGTGTGCAGATGTTTGGGGGGCCCCGGGGGGGGTTTCTTCGTGGAGGGGCCCCTCTAAAGTGTGCAGGGTTTTTGGGGCCCGGGGGCTTACTTTGTGGAGGTGCCCTCTAAAGTGTGCAGGTGTTTGGGGGCCGGGGGGCTTTCTTCGTGGAGGGGCCCCCTCTAAAGTGTGCAGGTGTTTGGGGGCCCCGGGGGGCTTACTTTGTGGAGGGGCCCCTCTAAAAATGTGAGGTGTTTGGGGGCCCGGGGGGCTTACTTCGTGGAGGGGCCCCCTCTAAAGTGTGCAGGTGTTTGGGGGCCCGGGGGGCTTACTTCTTGGAGGGGCCCTCTAAAGTGTGCAGGTGTTTGGGGGTCCAGGGGGTCTTACTTCGTGGAGGGGCCCTCTTTAAAATGTGCAGGTGTTTGGGGGGCCCGGGGGTCTTTCTTCGTGGAGGGGCCCTCTAAAGTGTGCAGGTGTTTGGGGGGCTCGGGGGTCTTACTTCGGGAGGGGCCCTCTAAAGTGCCCCAGGGTGTTTTGGGGGGCTCGGGGGTCTTACTTCGTGGAGGGGCCCTCTAAAGTGTGCAGGTTGCTTGGGGGGCTCGGGGGTCTTACTTTGTGGAGGGGCCTCTAAAGTGTGCAGGTGTTTGGGGGGCCCGGGGGTTCTTTCTTCGCGGAGGGGCCCCCTCTAAAGTGTGCAGGTGTTTGGGGGGCCCCGGGGGGGTTACTTCGTGGAGGGGCCCCTCTAAAGTGTGCAGGTGTTTGGGGGGGCCCCGGGGGGGTTACTTCGTGGAGGGGCTCTCTAAAGTGTGAGGTGTTTGGGAGGCCCGGGGGCCTTACTTCGTGGGAGGGGCCCTCTAAAGTGTGCAGGTGTTTGGGGGGCTCGGGGGTCTTACTTCGTGGAGGGGCCCCTCTAAGGTGTGCAGGGTTTGGGGGGTCGGGGGTCCTTTCTTCGTGGAGGGGCCCCTCTAAAGTGTGCAGGTGTTTGGGGGGCCCCGGGGGGCTTACTTCGTGGAGGGGCCCTCTAAAGTGTGCAGGTGTTTGGGAGGCCCGGGGGCCTTACTTCGTGGAGGGGCCCCTCTAAAGTGTGCAGGTGTTTGGGGGGCTCGGGGGTCTTACTTCGTGGAGGGGCCCCTCTAAGGTGTGCAGGTGTTTGGGGGGCTCGGGGGTCTTACTTCGTGGAGGGGCCCCTCTAAAGTGTGCAGGTGTTTGGGGGGCTCGGGGTCTTACTTCGTGGAGGGGCCCCTCTAAAGTGTGCAGGTGTTTTGGGGGGCTCGGGGTTTACTTCGTGGAGGGGCCCCTCAAAGTGTGCAGGTTTTTTGGGGGCTCGGGGTCTTACTTCGTGGAGGGGCCCCTCTAAAGGTGCAGGTGTTTGGGGGGCTCGGGGGTCTTACTTCGTGGAGGGGCCCCTCTAAAGTGTGCAGGTGTTTGGGGGGCCCGGGGGTCTTACTTCGTGGAGGGGCCCCTCTAAAGTGTGCAGGTGTTTGGGGGCCCGGGGTCTTAGTTCGTGGAGGGGCCCTCTAAAGTGTGCAGGTGTTTGAGGGGCCGGGGGTCTTACTTCGTGGAGGGCCCCTCTAAAAGGTGCAGGTGTTTGGGGGGCCCGGGGGTCTTACTTCGTGGAGGGCCCTCTAAAGTGTGCAGGTGTTTGGGGGGCCGGGGGTCTTACTTCGTGGAGGGGCCCTCTAAAGTGCGCAGGTGTTTGGGGGGCTTACTTCGTGGAGGGGCCCCTCTAAAATGTGCAGGTGTTTGGGGGGCCCCGGGGGTCTTAGTTCGTGGAGGGGCCCCCCTAAAAATGTGCAGGTGTTTGGGGGGCCCTGGGGTCTTTCTTCGTGGAGGGGCCCTCTAAAGTGTGCAGGTGTTTGGGGGCCGGGGGTCTTACTTCGTTTGAGGGGCCTCTAAAGTGTGGGAGGGTTTGGGGGTCCTACTTGGTGGAGGGGCCCCTCTAAAGTGTTTCAGGTGTTTCGGGGTCGACTTGGTGGGGGGGTCCCTCTAAAGTGTGCAGGTGTTTCGGGGGTCCACTTGGTGGAGGGGCCCCTCTAAAGTGTGCAGGTGTTTGGGGGGTCCTACTTGGTGGAGGGGCCCCTCTAAAGTGTGAAAGGTGTTTCGGGGGTCGTACTTGGTGGAGGGGTCCCTCTAAAGTGGCAGGTGTTTGGGGGGTCCTACTTGGTGGAGGGGCCCTTCAAAGTGTGCAGGTGTTTGGGGGGTCCTACTTGGTGGAGGGGCCCCTCTAAAGTGTGCAGGGAGGTTTTCGGGGGTCCACTTGGTGGAGGTGCCCCTTAAAGTGTTCAGGTGTTTGGGGGGTCCTACTTGGTGGAGGGGCCCCTTAAAGTGTGCAGGTGTTTCGGGGGTCCTACTTGGTTGGGGGGGCCCCTCTAAAGTGTGAGGTGTTTCGGGGGTCCTACTTGGTGGAGGGGCCCCTCTAAAAAATGTGCAGGTGTTCGGGGGTCCTACTTGGTGGAGGGGCCCCTCTAAAGTGTGCAGGGGTTCGGGGGCGACCAGCTGGGGGTTTTCCGGGAAATATTTGGAAAAAAACATATTTTGGTGCATTTTGACACTTGCTGGACTTCCCTTTTAATGGCCATAAATCCTTTTTGATCCGAATTAAGAAGCCTGTGATGGTACTCAAAAGATATAGATTTAATTACCACGGTCCTATAGGCTCCTCTACACACACCTGCTCCGGGCTGCTCTCTTGAGATGCGGGGAAGCAGGCAGGTGCTTAAGACAGAGGGGGGGACGCGTAGCACTTAAACAGGGCTCGTGCTAGGAATTGAGAACTTACCAGGCTGGGTTCTCCTTCTCTGGCTGTTCACACATTCAGGGGGGAAGGGTTTAGGCAAACACAAGGGGTCCTTTCACGGTGTTATATTGAACTAACACACAGTACAAGCTTCAAAGTCACTCACTACAAAGTACATGTACGTCGTCTACCTCCGACCTCTTCATAGGCCATCGCTGGTCCGGGGTGGAGCGCAGACTCCACATCAACATCAAGGAGCTGCTGGTTCCTCTTCTCTTCCTCCGATCGAACCCGATCCCAGAGGGGACGGCTCTCTGCTTCGAGATGGACAACATGGTCGCGGTCCACTGTCTCGCCCGCCAAGGGACATCCAAATCCGCCCTTCTGTTGTCCCTTTCGGAGCAGATCTTCGGCCTGGCGGCCCGTTTCCACCTTCATCTGTCTGCCAGCTTCCTGCCGGGAGTGGAGAATGTGTGGGCCGAGGCCCTGTCTCGCTTCCGGGGCTCGTCGGTGGAGTGGCAGCTTCGCCCGGAGCGCTTTGCGGCTCTCTGTCAGCGGTGGGGCACTCCGGATGTGGACCTCTTCGCGTCCCGCCGCTCTGCCCAACTACAGGCCTTTTTGACAAGGGGGGACCGGACAGCTGCGGGAGGCCCGGACGCCCTCACGTTAGACTGGAACAGGTGGCGCCATGTTTACCTGTTTCCGGCTCCCTGCACCAGTGTCCTCCTGAAGGTATGCAACAAACCAGTTGGAACTGCATTCCTACAGGGGCAAGGGACCTNAGTTATTGCCCACACAAGTTGCTCCCCAGTACTTTCTAACGGCTTTTTTTCACGGAAAAAAGGTTCTCAGGAGTGGGTGGAGCACTCCATTTTTACGCCCTTAGGACGGGGTCTAGCCGCCGCCCTGCTCGCTAGGACACCTCACACCCTGTCCTAGCCAAACCTCGAAATTGGACGAGTCTTAGCGTTTTAGGATGCGCTCAAAAATGATTAGGACGCCGGCCGCCATATTTAAGACTCGAGCGAGTCTAAGACGAACCCTAAATCTTTATAAGTAGGGGCCCCTGCTGTACAGGATAGCCCCCTGCACATCTGACAGATGGTGGGAATTCTATTATTTATCCGATTTGCTATGGGTTGAGACTTAACACCTCTGGTGTATAAGTTCTCAGTGGTTTAGGAAAAACCCTGATAATTTCTGATGCATTCAGTAATCTTTTTTCCTTAACCTAACCTAACCTAATTTACAAAGATTGATAGACTTTCAGGTACATTTTCCTTTTCCTTCTGTTTAACGTCAGATTTTCCCATAATGTCTTATGGGGTTTAAAGACGATCGATGATACTTATCCAATTTTATTCTCGGCGTTCATCATTTAGATTTGCGGGCATCTCAATATTCATGCCCTTGTCACATATAGTACATAGTTCATGAATAGTGCATGAGCAGGAAACAGTCCCATAAGAGCCATAAGAGTCTTCCCTGTTATAACTATATGTTATGGGTAAAATTGATATATATATATACAGGAAAACCTGGTTTATCCGGCACCCTGGGGGGGGGAGCGCATGCCGGATAACTCATTTTGCCGTTGTTTTGAGAGTTACTCTTATGGAATCGCCCAAAATCCCAATTTTTTTTTTTTTTTTTTAATTTTTTTATACATGACAAGGAACTGGCCAAGGGCACAAAAAAAATGTGTAACACCCAAAACCCGCCCTTTGTTGCCAGTCCCTATAAAGAAGACAGTCAGAGAATAAATAAAAAGTGGGGTGAGCCAATTTAGTGAGGGAGGTGTCTTGTTACTCTTCTTTTGAAAAGATGTAAGTCATAGGAAAGTGCAAAAATAATAAACAGGAAGAGAGTTCCGAGTTTACCCGTGAAAGGGATCAAAGGGTTACCAAAACCCCCGCGTACCCTGCCAAATTTGAACTAAAATTTTTGCCCATTTTCTCAGTTTTTGAATAATGATACCTAAAATTAATGCCTGGGTTATCCTGCTGAGTGGCCCTTTCTACCCCGCACTCCTGTCAGGATGGACAAGCCAGTCCTCGTGTCCCACGCCACCACCACGAACACTCTCCTTCTTTTTCACAGGATCTCTCTGACGACCCTCAAGCTAGCCCGTGGTCCTCCCTGCTGGAGGCCCAAAAAAAAAAAAAAAAAAAAAAAAAAGCCTGGGTCGATTAGTGCCGTTGTTTTGAATGCCGGTTAAATGAGGTTCTCCTGTATATAATATATATATATATATTATACTATATTTTATTATATATATATATATATATAATTATATATTATATATATTAATTATATATGTATATAAAAATATATATATATATATATATATATATATATATATAATATATATATAATATATATATATATATAAAATTTATTTATATATATATAATTATATATTATATATATATATATATATAATTATATATATATATATATATATTATATATATAATATATATATATATATTATATATATATATTATATATATATTATATATATATATTTTTATATATATAATTATATATATATTTTATATATATATATATGTATAAAATTTTATTGATTTATTTAATTATTTATTTATTCATTCATGTATTTATTTGTTTATTTATTTCGTTATTTTTTCTGTTCATTAATAGAAATTTTCCCACATTTGTCTGGACTTTTTTTCCACTTTTGTAACAATACAGTGATTTTATTCTTATGAAAAAATTTTATTTATATACACAATTACTTTTGTTTCATTTACAGTATTTATACTTTTAGCAGCCTGAGGTGTATTAGGGCACACATTGTGAATTGAATTGCTGACTGCCAGTGCCAGACTGCCTCAACCACAGGCAAGACTGATATACTGCCAGCCGAGACTGATGATTATGGCTTAAAATTTTAAGTAATAGTGATAATTTTTATTCTTTGTTGCACTATAGCTTTTGGCCCCTTGTTTCAAAACTTTTAAAGTTGAGAAACCATTCAACCCCTGGAAACCCGGTTTTTTCCATTCCCAAAACCTGTTTCTTTTAAAAAAGTGGGGCGGTGTAGCGCGCCGACACCTGCCCCTCCCCGGATAGCTACCCTCCCACGCTACCCCCAAAAACGCTTCAAAATGACGTCACACGGGAAAACATTGGCCCCCCGCCCCCCAGGCCCCAAAAACATTATCATAAAGATTCCTTTTTTTAAAACCTAAAAAAATTTCCTACAAAATTTAAACCCCAAACCTATTTTAAAACCAAACCCCAACCAAAATCAAATCAAAACCCAAACCCTTAATTAAATTTTAAAATTTAACCAAATAAAATTAAAGTAACCTAAAAAATAACCTTGTTTTTAAATCATATAAAAATAATTGGAAAAATTTTTGGTTAAAGGGTTTAACGTTTTTTTTAGGTTTAAATTTAGGTTTTTTAAAATTTTGGGATGGGTTTGGAGTTAAGTTTTGTAGCATATAGGTAAATAACAAATCTGACGATAAGGTTTGGCCCAGGAGGCGTGATCAATTTTTTTCTTGTGTAATGTCATCTGTCGTCGTCCCGGCCAAATCGTGGAGGTACTAGTCGGGGGTGCTACCCCGGGCATTGGGAAAGGTAAAGCGACCCCAGCCTCTTTGCCCGGCCTTTGCTTTTGGAAACTTTTAAAAAACTGCTTTTTGGGGAAAAATTGGGTGGCACTATTAAAAATGCTAAGTCGGCCTGTTGTGGAAAATATTCAAATGCTAAAAATCGGCCTGCTTTGTGGCACAAATTTTTTATGCTAAATGGGCCTGCTTGGGGCCCCGTTTCCCCGTTGCTGTTTATGGCCCGTTTATGGGCACTATTTGGTTTCAAAAAACCCGGTTTTGGTTTGGGGCCCCATGCTTTGGGCTGTTGTTTCCCCTTAGGGCCCACGATAAGATGCAAATTCGGCCCTTTTTGGGGCCCTCATTTAGGGCCAATAGTTTGGTTCCCGGTTTGCCGACACAGATCTAAACACAGAAACGTGCTTTAACCGACACACCCCCCGGGGTGAAAAAAAAATTTTAAAACCAAAAAGTTTTTGGGTCCGCCCCCGGGCCCGGGATAACTTCATTACGGTTTGCCGCCCTAAAAGGCCAAAAAAATTCCTTTTTGTGTTTTCCGGCACAAATTTTTAAATGCCCGGCCCCTTCGGGAAATGTTTGCTGGGTAGGCTCCTCAAAAACAAAACCTGCCCCGGGGCTGCCTCCCTTTGAAAATTGCGGGGAAAGGCAGGCGGGTTTTTTTTTTAAAAGACAAAGGGGGGGGGAAACGCGTACCTTAAAAAAGGGGGCTCGTGCAAAGGAAATTGGGAGAATTTTAACCAAGGCTGGGTTCTCCTTCTCTGGCTTTCACCAAAAAAAACATTCAGGGGGAAAAGGGGTTTTTAGGAAAAACACAAGGGGTCCTTTCACGGTTTTAAATATTAAACTAACACACAGTCAACTTCAAAGTCACTCACTACAAAGTACATGTGGGCCCGTCTACCCCCGACCTCTTTCATGGGCCCGTCGCGGGGTTCCCCGGGGTGGAGCGCAAAACTCCACATAAACATAAAGGAGCTGCGGTTCCCCCTTCTCTTCCTCCGATCAAACCCCCGACCCCAGGGGACGGCTCTCTGCTTCGAGAGGGAACAACAGGGGCCCCGGGTCCACGGGTCTCGGCCCCCCAAAGGGGACCCCAAAATCCGCCCTTCTGTTGCCCCTTTCGGAGCAGATCTTGGGGCCTGCGCCCGTTTCCCCACCTTCATCTGTCTCCCAAAGCTTCCTCCCGGGGGGAGTGGAGAATGTTTTGGGCCCCGACGCCCTTCCCCCTTTCCCGGGGGGCTCGTCGGGTGGAGTGGCATTTTTCGCCCGGAGCGTTTTTGGGCTCTCTGCCCCAGCGGTGGGGGCCACCCCCGGGATGGGGAAACCCTTTTCCCGCGTCCCGCCGCTCCCCCAAACCTAAAGGCCTTTTTGCGGGGGGCCCGGGACAGCTGCGGGAGGCCCGAAACGCCCCCCACGTTGACGGGAACGGGTGGCCCCTTTTTTCCCCGGTTTCCGGCTCCCTGCCCCCATTGTCCTCCTAAAGGGGTTGCAAAAAACCCCTTTGGAAAAAGGGGGGGGGCGTTCCTACAGGGGCAAGGGGGCCCTTGGGGGGCTCCTCTCTGGCCGCGCAACCGTGGTTCCCAAAACTAAAGGCCTGGGGGCCCCTCCCCTTTTTCCTCTGGGGGCCCTCGCTTTTTTGGAGGAGCTCCCGGCCGGGGCTTTTTTTTCCCCCCTTTGAAGCTACACCCGGGGAAAGGGTTTTTTCCGAAACCTCTCTCCGTCGGACGGCCCTCGGACGCGGTAGCGGGGGAAACATGTTGGCGGCACTTTCGCTCGTCCTCTACGGGGACAGTATCAGCCCTCCCTGGAAGGCCTTTCAGCGTTCCTCAAACTAAAGGGGCCCTCCGCGACGTCTCTGAATCGGTTGTCCTGGAAATTTTCCCCTCCTTCCTTGCCCACGACCGTGGAGGTCCTCCGCTACTCCCCTCCCTCACCTGGCCCCTGGCCCGACCCCCTTAAATACGGTTTTTGGGGGTTTTGGGCCTGGACCCCGGGGGTTTCTGTACCCTGTTGAAGAGGGGTTTGTTCCCCCAAAAACCCCCCCCCCCGCGTCCGGGGGCCCCTTTTGGTCCCTGGGAAAAAGGTTCCCCCGGTTTCCCCGCAGGGGACCAGTTTGGGGGCAGCACTGCCCCGGGCCCCCGCCTCCTTCAGAAAGGCCCTTTTTTCCTGGTGGCCCTGGCTACGGGGGTTTTGGGCTTCTTTAGCTTTAGGGCGCTGACCCGTTTCCCCCAGTGGGGGCGACCTTCCCCGCGGGGGGGCCGGGTCCGCTGTCTCCCCTCCCTTCCCGCCCAAAAGGGTTTTTCTGGGGAAGAAAGAAAAAGGCAGGACCACCGTCTCCAACCGGTTTTCGTTTCCCGGGTTGGTCTGCTGGGGACCCCCGCACAAACCCCCCTTTTGCTCGTTTCGGCGCTCCGGGGTTTTCCTGGATGCTTCTGACCCCGGGCTTTTGACCTGTATTCCTGTTTTCCCCGATCCTGTTTACTGGTCGTTTCCCCCCACCCCCAGGGGGAAATTTTCCGGCCGGCTCCGGGGCGTCATCGACCGGGGGATCCGGGTCACGCCCCTCGCCCCATGCGTCCGGGGGGTTGCTGGGGTCTCTGGCCTTCCTCCGCAACCCCTTCCTTTTGAGAGGGTTTCGGGAAAGGGGACAGTGGAGTCGGCCCCGCTTTGTGGCTCCCTTACCTTGTCCCACCCCCGTCTTTGGGCTTCCCCCTGTGGGTTCCCTGGACTTTTTCCCCCTCCGGAAAAGGGCTGGGGGGGTGGACGGGCCCGGGGCCCCCCCCTTACGTCTCCCCTTGATTTTGGTGAGTATACTATTTGGTTTTCGTTTTTGGGTTTTTGTGCAAGGGTTTCTCTTTTGCCCCCCCGCGGGGGGCGGGGGCTTCTTGCCCCGGCTCCAAGTGGGAGGGGAGCTTGGGGCAAATAGCTCTAAGGGGGAAACCCAAAATGACGGCTTTTGGGAAATATGAAAAGCCCCCAAATTTTTTGGGGGCCCTGACAGAGCTAGCACGGCCTTCGGCCTCCCACCCCTTCCCCTTCCCCCCCCAAAAGTTTTTCAGCCCCTCTCCCCGGGGATGCTTATTGGGATGGTTATGATAAGCCGGGCCGGCGGCGGGCCGCGGTCCTCGGCTGGGTTGGCACGGCGTTGCCAGACGTGGGGGATTCTTTTCTTTTCAGATCTGAGTGTAGCCTGGTTACCTAACCAGATGTGGGTATTGGTTGCCTGTATACCCAGGGTTTGCCCTGGGTGGCGATCTTTCCTATCCTAATAGCTTAGTGCACTAGCTCTGTCAGGGACCCAAAAATAGGCTTTTCATACTTCAAAGCCGTCATTTTCATCCGACAGGCCTTCACATATCCCTTCAGATACTTTTACAACGTAATTATAAAGTGGGGGAGGGATGCCCCCTTCAACCCCCCCTCCTCTGGACTCCCTAAAATAATATTACTAACCTTACCTAACCTTACCAAAAAGCTCAGATCTAATTCCAATTGCAAGAAAAAACAAAATTTTTACCTGGATTGGTTAGGATAGAGGTTAGGTTAGTCATTATTTATTCCCACACACAAATTTACCAATTTACCTTACTTACCCATCCATGTTTTGGCCTCAGTAATCCTCATATACACGACCAGCGTCATTTCTTTCGGTCTCAGATTGAGCATCGTACTCTAGATCTGTCACAGCGACAGATTCACTGTCTGACACCGAAGTACAATCGCTCATCATAACATTTGCCGACAGGTGTCAGACAGATGTTTACATTGGAGCCTCTGCGGGCGTCACTCTTCTGACGTCATCAATAACAGTCGTAGCCCTGTTGGAGGGAAAAAAAAAAAAATTAGCACGCTTTTACAAAAGTCGTGTTTTTACGGAAATAAGGCCTGGAAATCAATTATTTTTGGTGGATTAGGTGTTTAGAATGTACATTCAACATAATTAGGCGAAAAAAAATGGGTCTGGACGATTACTTTAAGTAAATTGACAGTTCTCCAACTTTATACTCGGGGTGGTGGCAGCCAGACCTCAACCTTAAGTGACGGGTATGTTTTAATCAAAACCCGACTTTACTTTTCGATATACAGTAAACCCTCTCGTATTCGGACTTCGACATTATTCGGACCTCCTCATTTTTGTTGTTGTTGTAGGTTCCACAGTGAAGAGTTGTGGCCTTAAAGCACTGTAATTTGCCTTAGAAGAATATCATGGTGGAACTCCACTGAAACAAGAATGTTTGTCCCTCCCCCCTCACACCTGCACTAAGGCAAGGATGCAACGCTCGCCCCGCCGAAAATCTGTGTTTCACAAGTTTTACGTTCATCGCAGGTTTTGACCACCTAGACATTTTTGCATTGGGACGTGCCACATACCATGATAAGCGGAAAACTGTGCTGATTCCGAGACTGTGAGTGAAAATTTAATGCAAGCAAAATTACAGGAATAAGGAGTAGAATAAAAAAGGTGAAAGAGAAAAAATTTTATACACGGTTTCATTTTGCTCTCATTATCTTATTATAGGTATAGTTTACTGTAATTTTTATACATTCATGATATGCACTAATGTCTCATGAAGATGAGGTATGTTCAGTTGTCCTAAATATCATCTGGTATTATGATAATACTGTGTAATAGTACAACATTTTAGTGCGGGCGGAGCACTCTCGGTGACACTTGTCTAGTCGCTTCGCCCGTCCGCCCAAACAACACACATCACAACATTTCTATCGCCAGCATTTAACACCCTAGTGCCACATTTAGTCTTCCACGATCGATTCATACACACCTTGCAACACTATTATTACGTAAACACCAATTGTTACGTTGTAGGAACTGAAACAAGGCTGTATTTGCCTTATAAACAGAAGATGAATGTTTGTTTGTCAAAGGCCAACAGCAGCTCACTAAGGCAGGGTCGGACCATGCCTTAGTTTTCAGCGTCTTTAGCGGTTCCACTAAGGCGCCATTCTCGACTGAGCATAGCGGTGGGAGGGCGTTTTGCCTTACCACAGGCGCCCTAATGGATAGGGCGCCCTAGCTCGCTCTCAACATCTGGCCCCAGTACTGTATTGTGTATTTTTACTGTAGATCTATTTATTTACATGATTTATCTTATGTTTATTGATATTTGCATGACTTAGAAATTTATTATATCCACTAATTTATTTTATTTTTTATTATTTTATCCCTGCATTATTCAGATCCTTGCATTACTCGGACCACTCCTTGGCCCAATTAGTCCGAATAAGAGAGGGTTTACTGTATTCTCAAAACCCCGACGGTGCTAAGGAAGGGTAAAATACAAGCACCACAATAAGCTTCCTATCAATTTTATTTCTTCACTCTGCTGAGGTTTAATCAAATAAAAAATTTCAATTTCACTATTTTCAGACAATCTCCAAAAAAATTAATTTAAAAGCAAATCATAATTAATAATAATTAATCTTTCAGAATTGTATTGCATCCATATCTTAATATTATTTGTATTACATCCTACTAGTTTGCGATTTAGACATTCGCTTTATATGTATTCAAATTTCCCTGCTTTCTATAATAACTCATTTTATGAAGTATTTGTGGAAATTATCCACCAACCACCCTCTTAATTCCAATGAACTGAAACTCGAGAAATGCCAGTGGTCGCTGGCAGTTTTAACTCAAAGGTTGGTCTACTGTGTTTTGGCTCCGCGACTAATATTTTCATTAAATCAATTTCGCGATAAATATTGATGCACCGCATCTGAATACCAAAAAATATAGTTCTTCTGTTGTTCTACTAATTTTATGGATGGCATGCATTACGATGGAACGTTCTATAATAGCAATTTAATGCAAATTACTCACCTCGAGTATCAAAGCATAATATTTTTTTTACATGTATATTGTAGCATGTTTTATTGGGGGCGATGTTCACACTGTTTTCTTAGACAGTACTGCTGCGTCTGGCAAACGCTTGTCAAAATACAATAAGCAATGCTTTGGAAAAACAAAGAATATAGAATGCCGAAATCTTTCTGTTGCTGCGACAAAGTAGGTTATAATTGTGGAGGCGGCATGCCGCGCATTGTGGCGGGAAGATTGAATCAAAACATTGCGACCTCACGCGTCGACTCATTGCACTTCCAGGCTTTCTATCTAATTGATACACAATAATAACAGGAAAATATGACTGCCTAGGTATAGTTAACTTCTAAACATTCATTATTGACTATATAATATCATAGAGTAACATTTCCACCGCCTCCTCAACTATAACCTGCTTGGTTATTTGGTTATATACATGTTTTACAGAATCAGGCTTCTATACAATATACATATACGTAGAAGAAAATCGTTCTTAATATTATACTTTTGTGTTTTAAGTGCAGTGGAATAAGCCTATATTTTGTTTTCCAGTAGACCAACTTATTATCAACTTGGTGAGTTAAAACTGCCAGCGACAACTGGCATTTCGAGTTTCAGTTCTCTCTAATTAGTAGTGGTAGTTTTGTTCCCCCCCCCTTGGTAATGAGGGAGGTGGTGTTAGCTCAACATAGGGGGAGTACGAATGTATATAATAGTTATAATGGTATTGGGTATAAATTAAGGTAATTTAAGTAAAATATAAGTATTGGAATATGGTAAATAAACAATCCCAGTGGTATTAACCATTACACTGGGGAACAAATTTTTGTTGAGTTAGGTCTGACACTTGTTATTAAGTAATTTTTGGGTGCTGAATCCAAAACTGATCTCAGTTTTTCTCTATCACGTCAAGTTTTTGAACTGTAGGATTTTCGTTTTCTTAAAAAATATGAAAAATACTGTACATAACAGTAACAGTGCTTATTTTATAAAAAGTTGCAAATGTTAACATACAATGAAAAATGAAAGAAATAGGCATGAATAGAATGTTTATTTAACATTATCATGTTTTTAGAAAGGATAAGGCTATAATTGTGTGCAGGTTAAGGTAAAAATTTACGTTTGTAGCTTTGTCTGGAGTGTTCAACTTGAGGACTATCGCGTTTGATGCTCCAACAATAGTCAGCCATCATATGCACATCCCATCTACCCTGGTAACGTTCTTCCATAACCTTCAAATCTTGGTGAAATCGTTCACCTTGCTCGTCGCTAGCAGCACCAAGATTTTCCGGAAAGATGGCAAGATGGCTATGCAAAAAATGTACTTTAATACTCATGTTGCAACCAAGCGCTTTGTAGCTCTCCAATAGTTTCTGAACAATTTCTGTGTAATTACTTGCACGTGTATTTCCAAGAAAGTTCTTGACGACGTCTTTGAATGATAGCCAAGCATTCTTTTCAAGGTCTGACATACAGTAAAACCCTTATAACTCGGCACTGTATAACTCGGAATTTGACATAACTCGGCAAGGCAAAGACAGGGTTTTTTTTTTTTTTTTTTTTTTTTTTTTTTTTTTTTCTTTCTTTCTTTCTTTCTTTCTTCTTCTTCTTCTTCTTCTTCTTCTTCTTCCATCTATGCCTATAGCGCGTGTAGGCAGTGAGCTCCAGGGGTGGGATGGTAGGCCCTGGAGGCTCACTCGAGGGCTGTGATGGTTGGCCCTCGCCAGTGGTGGCGCAGGCAGGATTCTTATAGTGACACCTGTAATTAGAGGCTCATGCCGCCCCCCTGTGTCCTCCCATGCACTCGCAGTCGAAGGTAGAGTTAATGGACAGGGCATGTGGGTGTTCTTAGGCCACTCGACGGTGCAGAAAGATTTCAAGTGGATTTATGGGTCTCACTCGGGATCGAACTCGGGTTTTCGAGAACGCCACTCGGTGACGCTAACCACTCTGCTACCGCCTCCCCTAGATTGCATCGCTTGGTTTTCACTCGGTATATCATGCCCTCACAACCTCTTGTGTGAACATGTAAACAGAAAGTCGGCAAAAAATAATGTATCTCGGCATATTCCTGTTATAACTGCATCTCTTTGCTTACACTCGGCAAAGCCTTAGTCGCATAAAGTAGTGTTTTTGTCCTTTTGACCTTTCCTGCAGGCTCAGGCTCTTCAATTTCATTGAAGTCTCCCTTCCTGCTGGAGACACCCTTGCGTGATGGAGCTGACATCTTGAAATACAGTACTGTATGATGTAATCCCAAAACACATAAAATAGGTGGCAAAGTAAAGCAAAGGTCAGGAACCAGCGCGTAGGCTGTCAGCTGCTGAGCCGTGTTTATGTCGTCCAAGCACCGTCTTGGATACGAATTCCGTTTTTTGTCGAAATTAAAAAAGGATTGGTTTCTGCTTAAAAAACACAAGAAGCTTGGTAGGAGCCGAAATAATAATCAATGCAAAACATTGCAAACAATATCACAAAGTAGTATAACACACATTTCAGCAAGTGTTATTGGATTGGGATTCGTAATCCAAGACGGTGCTTGGACGACAAAAACACGGCTCAGCCTACGCACTGCTTCCTGATCTTTGCTTAATTTGCCACCTATTTTACGTGTTTTGGGATTACATCATACAGTACTGTATATCAAGATGTCCGCTCCATCACACAAGGGTGTCTCCAGCAGGAAGGGAATGGAATTGAAGAGCCTGAGCCTGCAGGAAAAGGTGAAAGTGCTGGCAAGGATGGATGTAGGTGCGTCCATGCGTGCTATTTGTGCTGAGTTTGATATCAAATCCAGCACATTCTATTCTACCCGTTCACTGGTAAGTGTAGTTTTTATGCTTTGACAGTAATTTTTTTTTTTTTTTTAAATTTTATTATTTTTTTTTTTTACCCATATCAGAGGAGGACATTGCATAACTCGGCACATTGAATAACTCGGCAAGGGCCAGAGCCCCTATCGTGCCGAGTTATAAGGGTTTTACTGTAGTACCGTTGAAATGTTCATCTTTGATGAGCTGTCGAATTTGTGGACCATCAAACACACCGGCCTTGATTTTTTCAATTGACAGTCCAGGAAATGCCAAGATGATGTACTTCAAACAGTCGCCATCAGTTGACAATGCTTTTACAAATTGTTTCATGAGACCTAGTTTTATGTGCAGAGGTGGGAATATTATTTTCTTCCTGTCAACAAGTGGCTCATGTACAATGTTAGGATCTCCAGGTTTAAGATCAGATCTCGGAGGCCAATTCGTCTGAACCCAATGCTTCTCTCGAGCTCTGCTATCCCACATACAGAGAAAGCAGGGATACTTTGTGTATCCACGTTGTTGACCAAGAAGGAAGGACACCATTTTAAGGTCAACACAGATGATCCAATTGTGTGTCATATTGCAATAACTCAATGACTCTCTTTACATCTCCATATTCTTCACGAAGACAGACCGAATGCCCAATAGGGACTGCGCCAAACAAATTGCCATTGTGTAGAAGGACACACTTCAAGCTCCGCTTTGAGCTATCAATAAACAATCGCCATTCATTTGGATTGTAGATTGAAAGCCCTAATTCCTTCAGTAAACCAGGAATGTTATGGCAAAACACAAAACCGCTGGCACTTCGAAAGTACTGCAGAAATGTACTTTCTCTGGTTCGAAAGTATGATACCTTCACTCCTTGTTCAAGTATGTTTTTCTCGTTCAGTCTTGATGCTAGTATTTCTGAAGCTTTTTTAGATAGGCCCAAATCACGTGCTAAATCATTCAACTCGTGCTGATCAAATCCCCTACGAACTGAATCCTCGTGAATGTCAAAATCTGCATCATTGCTGTCACTGCATTCTTCAACATCACTCAGATCTTCTAGAGGAGGTAGTTGTTCAAAAACTGGCACTGGAATTTCAGCTGAATGAGGCTGAATGAGGCTCACAAGTGGAATTTTGCTTATCTGGAGGGTAAGCTGTGGAGAAAAAACTTGACGTGCTAGAAAAAAACTGACTACAGATTTGGAATCAGCATGCCAATTTTAGTCTAAATAAGCTCAAAAATCTAACTCAACAATTTTTTTTTCTTCAAATTGTTCCCCAGTGTTATCAGCTTAATTAGAAACGACTGGTTATTAGCCGCCGTTATAATATTTGCACCTCAGATACGTTGACACGTAGCTAGGTATTCGGGGCGGCGCCAGCCACCCGCTGTTCAATTCAGTACACTTTACACTCCCAACATAGCAAGACCTCTTGCTAAGCTTCAATGATTAAATCGAGAAGTTGTATATATAAGTGGAAAACCAAAGGACGTGTTAAAATCAACACTGCTAATATCCCGCCGCGTCAAGTTGGTTGATAGCCCGCCTGACGCCAGACCCAAACACTCAACTCCGCCGTTCACCTTTGGCCCTGACCCCGTGCGCCAGGCCGAGTGCATGTTCGTGCAATATTGATCAAGTCTTTCAAGCCAACTCAACCCTCTTATCCACCTGATAAGTACCTTAGTTAGTGCTAACTGGAGTAGGTGTCAGGAAACGATAGGCATGGGTTTCTGAAGGTAAGATTTCAATTCAATTTACAACTAATCATAGCTTTGAGTTATACATTTCCACAGTATTTATCATTGTATTTATTCTTATTATTATTTATTATTATTATTATTATTATTCTTTATTTATTATTATAGTATTTATTCATTGCACATCAATTTCACATTTATAATCTTACTACTTGTTTCTAAATGATTCTTTCTGATTCACTACACATTCTTTCACGTAATACATTTACACTTATAAAAAAAATGCATAAATATTTTAGGATTTAGCAGAAAAGACATGGATAAATTTTTTTTTTTTTTTACTTAGTTCTGAATACTAGCACCAGATAAAGTAACATTGCAAATATAATAAACATGACTCAAGGGCCTTTTTTCCCTCTCATCACATCCCAAAGTTAACACGTCAATTATAAATTATTATGTCAACCTGTGTGGCTGAATACATGTTTAATCCTTCCAGTGCACTATGAAACAATTCTAAATACAAATCCTACAGTAAAAATCTATGACGTCCACACACACAAGAAAAAGGAGACTATAAGGGTAACTGGCCTTCTCTAGAGTACAAAATATTCTGAGGTGACTGTATAGGTAGTAAATGTCTCAAAGCTGTGAGTCATTTAGAAAGAGTTGCATATCACAGTGAAAGGGCTGAGCATTATATTACAGGAACGACAGTGTAGAGTCAATAGCTAATCAAAGTCTTGCTAACTTTATGTTGTATACCTGAATATTACAAATTATCATGTAAATTTCAGGAGCATAGCTATTCTAACATATCCAAGATTCTTATATATCAATGTTTTACTTATACAGGCACTTCCCTACTTACGAACATTCAAGTAACAAGTAACAAGTAACAAGCTTTCAGAGATACCAACAAATCTGTCTGAAAATCCAGTGTATTTTAACCCCTTCACGCCCAGATCTTTCCTTTGCTATATAAAATTGTCTGTTGTTAGCCATAAAACTACGAAAAAGTAACTAAATAAACCAAATTAGCTAATTGACAAGGATATTAAACAGGTCAGATCTATATAATATTTCTTATGTTCATTAAAATTGTCGAATGGTGGTCATATTACAATGAAAATTACGTTCTGGGCCTCAAGGGATTAACCAGGAGCAATGGTGATAGAGAGAACCATTGCATTGTACCATTCAAGACAGGTGTAAATAAACTATTGAGCAGTTTCTGGGTATGGCTGTACCGTACAAACATTACTTTTTACAGTGCTGTCACGCTGTGTCCCGTATTCAGTGTTGACAAGAATAATGTTGGTCTTGAAAATATTTTGAGTTACAAATAGGAACCCATTATGTTGGTATGTAGGGAGGTGCACGTTGCTGTTTCCCTGGAAGAATGAAAATGTCATAACTCTAAACTAATCTAAAACAACACCATGATTTCTAAGGAGGAATAGTTATAATTTTATATACCATAATTTCTTACAGGCAATCCTAACTTAAATCAACCGAAAATTCCAACTAGTGTTATAACCCCAAACACAACCACTTTCAACACCACCATGATATTCTTCTAAGGCAAATTACAGTGCTTTAAGGCCACAACTCTTCACTGTGGAACCTACAACACCTATAGTATCTTTTTTATTATGGTCAAAATGCACTAAGGAGGCCTCGCCCCCTGCCTCCCCTTCTATTCTACGGGGCAGCTGATTGGTGCATTCCTTGCATCATCACTACTAATCACATTATCTTCACTACTTACAGTGCGTGACCACTGGACAGATCAATCTTCACTACAGAGGGTGACAAAATTAGAAATCCCTCTGTAGTGAAGATTGCTGTGTCCTGTGGTCACGCCGCTGTTACGTAATGAAGATATTGATTGGTAGTGATGATACGAGGAACGCACCAATCAGCTGCCCCGTAGAAAAGGGGCGAAGGCAAGGGGGCGTGGCTTCCTTAGTGCATTTTGACCATAATACAAAAAAATAGACTATATATAACATAACAGTTGTTGAGGTGGATATCAAGGTGCAGTCAGTCACCTAATACATACCAGGGGAAAACATTGCCATAAAAATCACACATACTTGGTTACTCAATGGTTAGTAAGGCACTTTTATATCTTACCTACCTACCTACCTATCTTCCTTCCTTCCTCTTCCTCCTTATTTCTTCCATACAAATACAAGCAGTTATCTCATCAGTTTATCCCTTTTGTTAAAACACTTTTATTATCAAACACTTGCAGTATTATTGTTTTTCCTAATGCATATAACCTCATAGGTATCTTTTAAGACCTCATATGTCACTTGTCTACCTATCTACATTAACCCCTTCACACCCAGATATTTCCTTTGCTATAAAAAATTGTATGTTGTCGAGCCATAAAATTACGAAACGTCAATAAATATACCAAATTAGTTAGTCGACAAAAATACTAAACAGGTCATATCTATAAAATATTGCTTATAGTATCTAAAAATTGTCTAATAGTACCCAAATTACAGTGGAAATTACGTTCTGGGCCTCAAGGGGTTAATTATACTGATTATTTTCATCATTATCATTTGATATAACTACCATGATTTGTGCTTCTTCCATCTATATTCTTTTTTCAATCTAATCACAATAACACGATGAATACAAAGATGCTCGTATTGAGTCTATTGTAATTCAACATTTATCTCTTTATCATCTGCGTAGTTAACTCCATGCCCAGATCTTTCCTTTGCTATATAAAATTGTCTGTTGTTAGCCATATAATTACAAAAAGTATCTTACTATACTAAATTAGCTAGTGGACAAGGATACTAAACAGGTCATATCTATAAAATATTGCTCATACTCATTAAAATCGTCTAATGGTATCCAAATTATAATGGAAATTACGTTCTGGGCCTCAAGGGGTCAAGGATGATTGATTGATTGATTTAATGCCTAAAAAGGTGAATGTGCCAGGCATCAGAGGTCATATGGCACTATGGCAAAGCATATAAAGGGGAGGGGTTAAAGAATAATAGTGAAACGATAAGGGAAGGGGAAAGAACAGAATGTTACAGCAGGATGGTTAGATCAGATGTAGGATGTGGATTTGTTGGAAGGAGGTTAAATTTTCCAGGGAGAAGGAGGGGGATTCCGGGAGAATGTCCGCAAGACAGGGAGGTCGGGAAAGGGAGGACAAATGAGGGAAGGAACTGGAACGGGCAGGAGTGAGATGGGGGCAGGATATTAGGACATGTTAGACAGTGAGAGGGACTTGACAGGGTGTGCAGAGGGTTGGGGTGGAGCGTAACATGAGATAGGAGTGTGTGAGGTTGGTATGGCCTATGCGTAAGCGTGCGAGAGCAGTCTCCCAACGTTTATTAGAGTGGTAAGGATGAATGGATGGTATTCAGTTCAATCCAAGAAGAAAATGGTTTATTAGTTTAGTTTAATTTGTTTCCTATTTGTCAATCAGCCACCTAATCCTTGCTGAGTGTTCTTTCTCTTCTCTCCCTCTTTCCTAACACAAACACTTGACACGCACAATACACATGTCAAAATTCCTTAAGCGTAAGATCTTCGAAAGGAACGTGAACCAACCTTACTTACACATAAACAGAATTACACACATGAAATTTGAGTGTGTGTGTGTGTGTGTGTGTGTGTGTGTGTGTGTGTGTGTGTGTGTGTGTGTGTGTGTGTGTGTGTGTGTGTGTGTGTGTGTGTGTGTGTGTGTGTGTGTGTGTGTGTGTGTGTGTGTGTGTGTGTGTGTGTGTGTGTGTGTGTGTGTGTGTGTGTGTGAGCATTCAAGTCGCACATTACAACACCCAAATAATCATATTCATATAAGTTATACTGATAAAAAAACAGAATAAAATGACAGAAATTCAAATTCAGCACAAAGTATATGCATAAAAGCAACATGAATACATGAGAAACGACAAAAATCTAAATATACATGATAAGATTACAAATAATAATAATTACAATAATCATCATCACTAATTAATGACTATAATTCTATACAGTAAAACCTCGCTTTTACGGACCTCTATATAATTAATTTGGGCTTTGACAAACTTTTTCTGCCAGTCCGGTATATGAGGGGTGATTTGATTGATTTAATGCCTAAAAAAAGGTGAATGTGCCAGACATCAGAGGTCATATGGCACTATGGCAAAGCATATAAAGGGGAGGGGTTAAAGAATAATAGTGAAACGATGAGGGAAGGGGAAAGAACAGAATGTTACAGCAGGATGGTTAGATCAGATGTAGGATGTGGATTTGTTGGAGGAAGGAGGTTAAATTTTCCAGGGAGAAGGAGGGGGATTCCGGGAGAATGTCTGCAACACAGGGAGGTCGGGAAAGGGAGGACAAATGAGGGAAGGAACTGGAACGGGCAGGAGTGAGATGGGGGCAGGATATTAGGACATGTTGTATATGAGGGGATTTAGCAAATAAGTTCAGTAAATACGGGGTTTGGTTCGGTGGTGGGCCGGCCAACCCACGGGTCGGGCGGCGGCAGTGGCAACAGTAAGGCATACCTTTAAAATACAGCTTTTTGGTAATATCATCTTCCCCATTTTGTATGTTGTGTCACCCCTCCCCTACCTCTCCATGCTGTGCTTATGAATCTTTCTGTGGCATCAACAACATTTCACTGCGCAAACAATCGATGGGTTATAGATGGCTCCACAAGATGATATAGACAATAATGGAAGAAATAGATATAAATAAAGATCATCATTTTTTATGCAGTAATCAAAATGTACTTCCAGATCTTGCACACACAGACATGATGAGCCATTGCATCTCAGAAAGATTTTATGAATAAATATTCTGTCGCCCAGTAGCTTAAAAATGTCCTTACTGGGCGAGTTTTCCATCACTGGTAGACAGTTTGGTGGCCCAGTTATAATGTAAAAAAATGCCCTGAATCTGTCCCACCATGAACCACGCATGAACCCCCATCCATGCATTGTTCCTCCTCCCCATGCACAGTCCCCCTCCACCCAAGTGTCCACTACCCCCCCCCCATCACAACCACCCTCCACTCCTGTGGCCACCGGGGTGCATAAATCAGCAGTGTAATCACTCCTCCCTCACATCCCTAGGCTGGCAGGCGGCACTTGGCAAGCCATGCCATCACACACACACACACACACACACGCCTCATACTACACCACTTGCTCCCTGTTATGAACCTTGCGGATGTGCTTCACAAGATAATTTTTCAATACAAATGCCTTGCCACACTCCCCACAATCAAACTCCTTCACTCCACTGTGACCCCTCTGATGGTTCTTCAAGTTTATCTTAAACGTGAACTCTTTACCACAATCCTCACACTTAAACTGAGGAGGGAGATGGGTGACAACATGTTGTCTGAGTAATCCCTTATGCCAGAACTGTTTCCCGCAGTGCCCACACGTAAACTCTCTCGTCTTGGAGTGCTGGAGCATGTGTGAGGCAAGAACGTCCTTCCTGGTGTAAGATTTTCCACACTCCTCACACTTGAATGGTTTCTGTGTGAAATGAATGGCATAGTGCTTCCTCAGGACATCCAGGCTAGTGAACCCGCAGCCACATTCTTCACACTTGTGCTTCCTGTCTCCTCCATGGGCACGGTAGCGCCTCCTCCCATCAGTGATGTGCGCTGGGAGGACCACATCCTCCCCATCTTCCTCTGTCTTAATGCCGCCATGAGAGGAGCTTATGTGCTTGTTGAGGGAGCCCTTCTGAGTGTACGCACGGCCACACTGGACACACATAAAGTCTTTGGCTCCCGTGTGGATTACATGGTGATGCTTCAGTTCCTGCCAAGTCGGAAAGTGTTTGCCACACACATCACAAGTGCTTGCTGAAGCACCAGTCTTGTGAGTGGCTGTGTGTGCTGCCAGAGATTCAGGCTTGGAGAAGTTCCTGCCACACTCCACACACTTGTGCGGCCGCAACATGCCGGCAATCTCTGAGACGCATACAAGCCTACAGGACGTCCTAGAGAGGTGCTGGGTGAGCAGTCGCTTCTGTGAGAAGGACTTGCCACATTTGTTGCACGTTTGTGGTCCCAACGTGTGTGTCTTTGCATGTCTATGGAGGTTCCCTTGGAAGGTGAACTGCTTGCCACAATCCTTGCACTCAAACCTCCCCATTGCACCGTGTCTTGCTGCTTTCCACAGCGACAGACACACTGCAGCAACACAGACAGCCTCATATGGGTGTGTTGCCTCAGGGGCCACAGCTTGTGGCTGTTCCACTCTCACACAGTTTGTGTGCTGCCTTCCTCCCTGGATGGTGTGGGCTCTCACTGCCACACAAAGAGGGGAGTGCGGCTTCCTTCTTCTGGGTAGTTGTACACAACTGCCACACAAACCCCTCCACTCTCCTGAGTCACAAACAGTACAATGCCGGGAAGGGTCCAGCGTGTGATAGCAAGGCTTTGTCTCTATGTGGGCTGTGGGCTGAGTGCAGGCCACATGCAGGCTTTCCAGCCTCATCTGCACCACCTGTCCTCCTCTGGGCTGCTGTGAACCTGAAACATCAGCACCATTAGCCAAGTGCACCTCAGCACTTTCCTTACTGTGCATACTTTGTGCACTGAGCAAAGCACATCCCACAAAAGTTCCACACATGCTTTATCAGGCAAGGTCAGCCAGGGACACACACAGGGCACTGCCGCCTTGCTGGTTGGGCTGAGTGCCACATTTCACGCCATCTGAGAAGAGTTCTGTTTATTCTTTAATCTTCAACCACTATCAGGTTTGGAGATTCAATTTGTTGAAACTTGTGTAAATAAAACGGCATTGGGAAATGCATTGCTCCACCTGTTTAGTGTAAGATCTTCAAAAGGAAAGGGAACCAACTTACATACATACAGAAATATACAAACATGAAATTTGTGTGTGTGTGTGTATTCATCTAGCTGTATTTTACAGGGACAGAGCAATGCTCGTGTGGCCCCGTCTCCATATCAACATTTTTTTATCATTCATCCTTAGTGCTTTGTTTTGGCCGAAGCCACCACCCCGGAGAGCAGGTCACAAACCCCGGCTAACACCCGGTACCCATTCACTGCTGGGTGGACAGGGGCTCGGGTTTTAAGGAAACAGCCCATCTGTTCCCGGGACTTCTCGGTTGTGAACCGAGCGTGCTTCCCCTACACCACGGAGTACCCTAACGGAGTACAGTTAAACCTCGATATAACGGACTAAAGGGGGGTAGGAGTGGTCCGTTAAAGCCGATTGTCCGTTATAGCGAGGGCATTTTCACAAGGGTGGAAAAATATATGAAAAAAACGGAAAAATTGTGAAATAAATGAGAAATAATCACAAACACAACCAGACTGTGTAGCTATGTTGGGAGGTAAACAGTGACTGGCACTACATGCTGAATTTGGTCCGCTCCTACACGCGAAATAAATGAGAAATAATCACAAACACAAACAGACCGTGTAGCTAGTCAAGCTCAAGCTCTAGTGAAAGGTAAACAAACAACAAGCCAGAGTGCCCGTGGCTGTTAAAGATATTGCATATTATCATGACTAATGCTCATTATTATATATATTATATGGTTGTGAAGTGCAGTTCTATACACGTCACTATTTAGATCAGTGTAGCACTGCGTGTCACCTTAGATAAGGGTGATTTAGGGTGTTGAGGTGACAGGGAGACAGTTTAGCAGCGGCCACGCCATAACACTAATAGTCACTATTTTAAACAATACACACCTTCTACCACTAAATCACTAGCAACACAGGCTCCTTCCTTATAATATTATATCTTAATATGTGATGCATCAAAACTCCTTAAAACCCAAGCATTCCAAAGTAAAATGAGGAAATAATACAATTATGTTGAGTTCACAATTCGAGCGGCGATAAGCGGTCTGTTATGAAAAAAAAAAAAAAAACGCAAATGGAGTCCGTTATATCCGAAGTCCGTTACATCGAGGTCCGTTATATCGAGGTTTGACTGTACCTGTGTGTGTGTGTAAGTTACACATTACAACACACAAATAATTATATTCATATAATGATAAATAACCCGAAAAAATGACAGACCACAATTCAGCATAAAGTATATACATAAAAAAAGCAAAAATACATAAAAAACTACAAAAATCTGAATATGTTTTGATTACAAATAATATTAACAATTACAGTCGTCATCATCAGTAACACATGACTTTATAATCCTATCCATGCATAAATCTGATCCGTACTATTCTTCCATGCACCAAAGCATTACAAAACATGGGAGTGATCAGAAATATGAGGAAGAGGAGACAATGAGTAATAATGTCAGTAATATACATGTCCTCCTCCTTAATTGTCTTGCTCTCTTTCTTTTAATTCCCTTGTGACTCTTCCCGCCCTCTAAATATAATAGATAAACAAACCTAAAGTGATTCATACTGTTACTCATGCACTGTGGCTGTCTAGGGTTACTCATGTATTACTCATCAGCTATGGTGGTGGTGGTGGTGGTGTTTGTGTGTGTTTTTGTGAATCATGGAGAGAGGGATAGGATTTTTTTTTCATCCTATCTAGACACTTTGCAAGTACCAACTACAGGGTTATTGACTATACAAAGCGCCGCCACGTCAGCACGAACTAGGCAGACTCGAACCGCTGACCGAATGCGCAGGGACGCTACACATTGCAAGCTCACGTCTCTACCAACCTTGCCACCCTGACGGGCTGGAGAGAGGGAACAGATGAGGAGGACGAGGAAGAAGAGACAAGAGGATGATGATGATGAAGAGTTACTCCAATCCCACATGTTAAGGAGGAGGAGGAGGGAGAGTAAGGAGAGTTAAAGGACAAGGAGGAGGAAGGAGGAAGCAGAAACACAGCATATACAGGATAAAATTAAATATCAAAGCAAGCAAAATTAACCCCTTCACGCCCAGATCCTTCCTTTGGTCTATGAAAATCGTCTGTTGTTAGCCATAAAACTACGAAAAGTAACTTAATATACCAAATTAGCTAGTGGATAAGGGTATTAAACAGGTCATATCTAAAGAATATTGCTTATGATTCATTAAAATAGTCAAATGATGGCCAAATTACAATGGAAATTACGTTCTGAGTCTCGAGCGGTTAAAAGTATAACCTTAGGAGAATTTCTATCACAAGTAGATAAAGCATGTAACATCACCAGATCGGCGTCAATCGCTCTGTCCGGGAGTTCGGCTCTGACCTGGTGCTGTCATAAAACCTGTCTTAACCCCTTGAGACCCAGAACGTAATATCCATATTAATTTGGGTACCATTAGACAATTTTTAATGACTATAAGCAATATTTTATAGATATGACCTGCATAGTATCCTTGTCGACTAACAAATTTGGTATATTTAGTTACTTTTCGTGATTTTATGGCTTGACAACAGACCATTTTTTATAGCAAAGGCAAGATCTGGGTGTGAAGGGGTTAATTGACTGACATGTAGATAAAACACACACACACACACACACACACAGTATCACCCGTAGAAACAATAAGCACAACCTGGGTCACCTTATATGTCCACAATAACAAACACCTCATGCTGGCCGGGTTTATCATGCACTTGCATGCTGGCGTAGGTGATGGCCTTCACCTCCGAGCCCTGAGGATGCTTCCCTAACCGAAACTCCTCCCCGTACAGCTTGGCACGCACCTTCATCATCCCTTCACCCCTTCCTTCTGCCCCTTCCGCTCCACCACCACCTCCGCCAACCTCCCAATCCGTTATCACAACCTTACGCGTGATGAAGTACGGGTCGCAGCTGAACACAAACAGGCACTCGTCGAGGAAGTGGAAGAGGAGACCCTGGAAGTCCTCCGCGTCGGCCTCGGCCTCCACCTCCCGCACCTCCACCATCTCCACGCTTTCCAGCTCCGTCATGTAACCGAACATCCCCGTCGCTGCCTGCTCGTACGCCTCACGCAGGTCGTCACCCCACGCATGGATCTGGACGTCCGCCGGGTGATCTAGGTACTCGTATTTCACCGGCGGGAGGGTCGCCACTTCCTCCGCTGTGGGCCGGATGACGTCTTCACCCTGCACCTCCTCGTCCCCCATCCCGGCGCGACTGGCTGAACGGAAAGTGCGATTGAGTTACGTTTTTTGTCTCGGATCCGGTTTGTCAATTCGCTTTTCTCTCCTCAGCTATTTTGATCTGTCTCTGTGATGATTTTCTTCCTGGGTGTGGCTGGTGATGGGGGGGAGAAGGGAGGAAGGGGTTCAGGTTGCTATTGTGACGGGGTGACTGAAGGTTTTTGGGGAGTGTATTTGAAGGGCTATATTGTGATGGTGCCCTGTGTGCAAGTTGGAAGACATGATGATAGGAAGCATGGAAGGAAAGATGGAGGGAAAAAAGGATTGAAGAAAGATAGGATAGGGAGGAAGGCATAGGAAAAGGAAGAAGAGAAGGAAGGAAAGGGAGGAAAAATAAAAGTGGAATGAAAAGAAAAGGAAGGAAGGAAGGAAGGAAAGGAAGGAAGGAAGGAAGGAAAGGAAAAGCATGGAAAAAGTGGAGGCAAGGGAGGAAGGGGGAGATGAGAAAGCATTGTTAAAACTACTTCCCACATATAATAACAATCCTTCCTAACATGTACTGCAGTAACAATCCTCAGCTGGTATCAGTAATTGTGCTACCTGATGAGGACATTCTTAACGATGATGATGATGATACCAACCACAAAACATTTCATTACTGAATAATAATAGTAAGATGATACACACAAACACGCACTCAAAATTAAGAGAGCGAGAGAGGAAAAAAAAGCATATATTTCAACTGATATGATTCTTTGCATACATTCATATTTTGCACATTGTCTATCACAGTATTTCCCAACCTGGGGGAAATTTCAGGATTCTAGGGGGAAATTTATCCTGAGGGACATTTAAATTACAAGCATTTAGTCAACAGAAAAAAAAAAATCTTAGAATACGGCTATTTACTTTTCTTTAAGTATATATATAGATATACTGTAGAAGATAGTGTCTAGTATATACTTGTGTTATTAAGCAAGTAAATTTTGTGTTTTGGCTACTTATTTTCACATGAAGGGGGAAATCCAGAAGGTTGAACTGGTTGAAGGGGGAAACAACAGAAAAAAGGTTGGGAACCACTGGTCCATCACACACTGAGGGCAAACACTTCATAATTGGACCTTACTATATTTTGCAATCCTTCCTTACAGAGGATTATATTTCTTTCTCTGAACTTATGCCCCGATAAGTGCACCTGCGCTGAGATCTGTCACCTTGATTACCCCTTCACGCCCAGATCTTTCCTTTGCTATATAAAATAGTCTGTTGTTAGCCATAAAATTACGAAAAGTGACTTAATATACCACATTAGGTAGTGGACAAGAATACTAAACTGAGCAGATCTATAAAATCTTGCTTATATTCACTATAAATCGTCTAATGGTAGCCAAATTACAATGGAAATTACGTACTGGGTCTCAAGGGGTTAAGCAATATGAAGCGGCAGGAGTAATCCACTGGCAATGGGGTGACAGATCTCAAACACCAAAACAAACACATCATTTGACCAAAAGATACATAAAATATATGTGTATGTGTGTGTATACATCGGTAAAGGTATATTTGAGGCTTATACCTATCTATATGCAGGCAGACATGCACATATACATAATACATATTATGAAATGTAATAATAATAAAAAGTGTGGATAACTAAGGCTAAAGTAAACTAAACAAAAATAAATGGGATGAGAGAATAAATGAGAGCAAAGTGAGTAGAGGTAAAGATGGGGCACACATTATGCTGCGCGTGGCCTCGGTGCTCATCTCCGTGGCATTAGCACTTGAGCCTGTGGTGGGTGACAAGCCGCTACCCCGGGACACAGGGCTAGTGTGACATCCGGGTTACCACAGTCACCTTCCACAGGTTTTCCCAGGTACCCATTTATCAACCATCCCTGAAAGGAAGGATGGACAGCTGGTGGGCTGCACACCGACTGCCCTGGCCAGAATTCGTACCTCGGCGCACTAGCCACTAAACCACGGAGGCGCTATAGTGAGCACAGTGAGTGTGTGACAAATACTACAGAGGATTGTGTGAATAAATAACTATTTTTTGTAAATTTTATATTCTTGTATAAAATTCACTTGGATATTATTTTTATAATTTTTATAAAGTTATGATCTGTAATTTTCTGTGAAATAGAAAATTTTCAAGAAAATTCAGCAACTTTCTTAAAATAATAATGTAGTACATGTATAATCTGCATATAGGGAGGGTGTCCTGGCCCGGGCAGTCGGTGTGCAGCCCACCCAGCTGTCCATCCTTCCTTTCAGGGAGGGTTGATAAATGGGTACCTGGGGAAACCTGTGGCAGGTAACTGTGGTAACCCGGATGTCACACTAGCCATGTGTCCCGGGGTAGCGGCTTGTCACCCACCACAGGCTCAAGGGCTAATGCCACGGAGATGAGCACCGAGGCCATGCGCAACAAAGTGTGTGCCCCATCTTTACCTTTATCTAGGGTGTGCATTTTTGTGAATGAACAGGTCTGGCTTTTATCACACCATTCATTTCATGAGAAGGCTACATGTATAAAAAAATAATAAAAAAAAAATAAAAAAAATTTGTTGAATAACTTACCTGCATCATTTACATACGTTATGTTTATGATACAGATAATTGTTTTTTCAACTAATTGTTTTATCAACATATGTAAATTTTAAAAATGAAATTAAGTTTTAAATAACTTATCTGTATATATATATATATATATATGTATATACAGGAGAACCTCGTTTAACCGGCATTTAAAACAACGGCAGCCTCAAAACAACGGCACTAATCGTCCCAGGCTTTTTTTTTTTTTTTTTTTTTTTTTTCCACTGATAAACTCTGGAACTCTCTTCCTGTTTCTATTTTTCCACTTTCCTATGACTTACATCTTTTCAAAAGAAGAGTAACAAGACACCTCCCGAACTAAATTGGCTCACCCCTCTTTTTTATTTTATTCTCTTACTGTCTTCTTTATAGGGACTGGCAACTATGCGGGCTTTGTGTTACCCATTTTTGTTGTGCCCTTGGCCGGTTCCTTGTGATGAAAAAAAAAAAAAAAAAAAAAAAAAAAAAAAAAAAAAAAAAAAAAAAAAAAAAAAAAAGGGATTTTGGGCGATTCCATAAGAGTAACTCAAAACAACGGCAAAATGAGTTATCCGGCATGCGCTCCCCCCCGCGGGTGCCGGATAAACGAGGTTCTCCTGTATATATATATATATATATATAATATATATATATATATATATATATATATATATGATACAGCCTATGTATACAGATCATTGTTTTTTCAACAACAAAATTAATGGATACTTATTTTTTGATGTACAAGAAAAAACAATATATACAAAACAAAATATGCGTCACCCTATCAATCTGTCCCCCCATGACCCCCCATCCATGCATTGTTCCTCCACCCCCCATGCACAGTCCCCCTCCACCCAAGTGTCCACTACCCCCCCCCCGTCACAACCACCCTCCACTCCTGTGGCCACCGGGGTGCATAAATCAGCAGTGTAATCACTCCTCCCTCACATCCCTAGGCTGGCAGGCGGCACTTGGCAAGCCATGCCATCACACACACACACACACACACACACACACACACACACATGCCTCATACTACCCCACTTGCTCCCTGTTATGAACCTTGCGGATGTGCTTCACAAGATAATTTTTCAATACAAATGCCTTGCCACACTCCCCACAATCAAACTCCTTCACTCCACTGTGACCCCTCTGATGGTTCTTCAAGTTTATCTTAAACGTGAACTCTTTACCACAATCCTCACACTTAAACTGAGGAGGGAGATGGGTGACAACATGTTGTCTGAGTAATCCCTTATGCCAGAACTGTTTCCCGCAGTGCCCACACGTAAACTCTCTCGTCTTGGAGTGCTGGAGCATGTGTGAGGCAAGAACGTCCTTCCTGGTGTAAGATTTTCCACACTCCTCACACTTGAATGGTTTCTGTGTGAAATGAATGGCATAGTGCTTCCTCAGGACATCCAGGCTAGTGAACCCGCAGCCACATTCTTCACACTTGTGCTTCCTGTCTCCTCCATGGGCACGGTAGCGCCTCCTCCCATCAGTGATGTGCGCTGGGAGGACCACATCCTCCCCATCTTCCTCTGTCTTAATGCCGCCATGAGAGGAGCTTATGTGCTTGTTGAGGGAGCCCTTCTGAGTGTACGCACGGCCACACTGGACACATATAAAGTCTTTGGCTCCCGTGTGGATTACATAGTGACGCTTCAGTTCAAACAAATCCCGAAAGTGTTTGCCACACACATCACAAGTGCTTGCTGAAGCACCAGTCTTGTGAGTTGCTGTGTGTACTGCCAGAGATTCAGGCTTGGAGAAGTTCCTGCCACACTCCACACACTTGTGCGGCCGCAACATGCCGGCAATCTCTGAGACGCATACAAGCCTACAGGACGTCCTAGAGAGGTGCTGGGTGAGCAGTCGCTTCTGTGAGAAGGACTTGCCACATTTGTTGCACGTTTGTGGTCCCAACGTGTGTGTCTTTGCATGTCTATGGAGGTTCCCTTGGAAGGTGAACTGCTTGCCACAATCCTTGCACTCAAACCTCCCCATTGCACCGTGTGTCTTGCTGCTTTCCACAGCGACAGACACACTGCAGCAACACAGACAGCCTCATATGGGTGTGTTGCCTCAGGGGCCACAGCTTGTGGCTGTTCCACTCTCACACAGTTTGTGTGCTGCCTTCCTCCCTGGATGGTGTGGGCTCTCACTGCCACACAAAGAGGGGAGTGCGGCTTCCTTCTTCTGGGTAGTTGTACACAACTGCCACACAAACCCCTCCACTCTCCTGAGTCACAAACAGTACAATGCCGGGAAGGGTCCAGCGTGTGATAGCAAGGCTTTGTCTCTATGTGGGCTGTGGGCTGAGTGCAGGCCACACGCAGGCTTTCCAGCCTCATCTGCACCACCTGTCCTCCTCTGGGCTGCTGTGAACCTGAAACATCAGCACCATTAGCCAAGTGCACCTCAGCACTTTCCTTACTGTGCATACTTTGTGCACTGAGCAAAGCACATCCCACAAAAGTTCCACACATGCTTTATCAGGCAAGGTCAGCCAGGGACACACACAGGGCACTGCCGCCTTGCTGGTTGGGCTGAGTGCCACATTTCACGCCATCTGAGAAGAGTTCTGTTTATTCTTTAATCTTCAACCACTATCAGGTTTGGAGATTCTATTTGTTGAAACTTGTGTAAATAAAACGGCATTGAGAAAAGCATTGCTCCACCTGTTCAGTTTGTTTAAGCCTTGAGCATATCTTTTTCCTTCCAGTCCTCTGAGGAAATTATCCACTGAGCCACCCTCTTAATTAGTGGAGGGTGGTGGTGGTGTGGCTCCCCCCTCCCCTTGGGTGACGAGGGAGGTGTGGGTTATCACACTATGTACAGTACCCTCCAGAGTTTCGCGTTTGCTTTCTTTCGAAGGCATAGCGCTAAACTCAAGGATCGCGAAACTCGGGGTATTGAAAACACAGAAAAAATGCTTACATATTTATTCCGGTGCGAGGTGTACGGCTCATAAGAAGCACATTTTTCCCCCAAAAATACCCTGAAAAATACTAATGGTCTTCCAAGACGAATGTTGTACCATAAGACATTCAAATCAACTACGTAATCTGTCCTCACGCTCTTTGTTTCATTCCGCCTTTTGGCATCCGATTGCCGCGAACAGCGCCATCTATCGTCTGTTAGTGTTGATGTATCATTTACCACCAGGCTGAGCCTGTCACAGGTATCACAAGCTCTTTTCAGTCCTGGAAATTATCACCCATGGCGAATTCATCAAAAAGATTTACTTATACTATCGCATACAAGCTAAAAGTTATACGATACGCCAAAGAACATGGGAACAGACCAACAGAATGACACCGGATCACCACCGGGAGAGGCGGTGGTCCGAGTGGTAAGCGTCTTGGAGTGGTGAGCTCAATGTCCCGAGTTCTAATCCTGCCGGGGCAACTCTTTTGGTACTCCGTAGTGTAGGGGTAGCACACTCGGCTCACAACCGAGAAGTCTCGGGTTCGATCCCTGGGCGGAGCGGAAATAGATGGGCCGTTTCCTTAAAAAACAAAACAGCCCCTGTCCACCCAGCAGTCTTCTTTTTCTTCTTCTTGTGACCTTAGTCGCTAGTATCGCTTCATAGGTCCTCTTCAACTTCGTCTCCTTCGTTAACAAACTTGTCAACTCTTCCCTTGTTTATTTTGATACTATTAGCGGCAGAGGTCACAAGAAGAAGAACCAGCCTACCGAGCAAATTGGCAGATTTTACTATCGACTACCGGTAGAAAATCTGTTTATTTTTATATCTTTTTCTTATAAATTGTTAGCCGGGGGTTTGTGACCCGCCTTCCGGGATGGTGGCTTCGACCAACACTAGAGGAGAGGAGGAGAGGAGAGGACCTACGAAGCGATACTATGTGGTAGAGGTCAAAAGAAGAAGAAAAAGCCTACCGAGAAAATCCGTAATTTTACTACCAACTACCGTTAGGAAATCTGTTTACTTTTATATATTTTCTTAGAAATTTCTTATATGTATGAAGCAGCGCAAAACTCGGGATGGTAAGAATTTAGGACTCGGCGTGAAACTCGAGGATCGCGAAACTCGGATAGCGTGAAACTCGTGAGGGTACTGTAGTTATGTATATACACACAAACCTCGTTTTCCCGGACTGGGGAGCACTGGTCCGGGAACCGCAAACATCCGGGAATCGCAATAGTCCGAGGCCATTACCCAGCCCCGGACGTTTATCCTACTCTAGTATTTACTGTCCGGCAACCGCCAATATCAACTACCCTGCCGCGGACTTTTACGTCACTTTGTTGTTGTCTTTAGGGCTGCGAGGATCCCTTGGGGAACACTATGAGCCCTGGTGATGTCCCATGATGCTATCACAGGCGCTGTAGTTGACCTGTCTTCCTCAGGAAGGCACAGGTGAGGTGAGGCGGATGACAGCGTGTTACCGGGAGGGGTGGACGCCAGCCGCCGCCAGCAGGGTGGGCAGGTCATAGGTCACAGGTCACAGGTGGCAACGTTCAGGGTGAGGAGTTGAGGGCGTAGCAATACACGGCGGGAGTGGAAGCGCGGACACTGCAGCAGAAAGTGTTCAATAGTCTCAGAGACGCTCCTGCACCAGGGGCAGTGGGGGGTCAGGGGACTGACGGAGACGGTGCAGGTGAACCGTGAGTGTGTAATGTAAACAATACGACCGCTGAGCTTCTTCTTTTTCTTGTGACCTTTGATGACGCTTAGTATCGCTTCATAGGTCCTCTTCCACTTCGTCTCCTTCGTTAACAAAACTTGTTAACTCTTCCCCTGTTTATTTCACCTGGGAAAAACATTTTGATCAGTTTTCAATCCTTTGATTATCATCCTAATTCATTGTCTCTTTTGTGTTCTTATCTCCCAGCACTGCGTTAGGAACACTTTGGTGAGGTTTACAATACTTTCAGTTTCCTTTCTGTCCCCATACAGCCCTAACACCGTACACAGGGCCCCGTTTTTCTGTTCTAGTCTCCTGTCCCACTCCTCTCTGCTTAGAGAGTGCATGCTGCCACCTGGCGGGAGGCCAGCCGCCGCCAGCAGGGTGAGCAGGTCAAAGGTGGCGACGTTCAGGGTGAGGAGATGAGAGCGTAGCACTATATGGTGGGAGTGGAAGCGTGGACACTGCAGCAGAAAGTGTTCAATAGTCTCAGAGACGTTCCTGCACCAAGGGCAGTGGGGGTCAGGAGACTGACGGAGGCAGGTGCAGGTGAACTGTGAGTGTCTTGTGCCCAAATGTAAACAATACGACCGCTGAGCATGCTGCCACCTGGCGGGAGGCGCGGACACTGACCAGGGGTGACAGGAGACGCTAGGACCGCTGGACAACTTTGTCGATTTATGGACTGGACCAGGCATTTGTCCGGGACTCTGACATATTCCCGGACCTCGGATTTTGTCTGGCAAATCCGATATCCGGGAAATGGAAGTCCGGGAAAACGAGGGTTGTGTGTAGTATCGTAGAATTGGGTATAAAATAAGATAAAATAAATATAATGATATGATAAATTAATAATCTGAGTGGTATTAACTATTACCATTATTAATCAGAACGATAAAGTAAAATAAAGGTTGTGGGGAAAGATTATTGCCACCTCCACGTGTACACAAAGCCATGTGTACACAGCCCTCTCAAGCGGTGGAGACGTCAGTCACGACTCTCAGATTTTCACCAGATAAGGTGTGTCACCTTTGACCTCACACCGTCTGTATATAGATAACCGATCAATCGGTTAAGGAAAAAGGACGTGGTACATCATCACACAAGCGAGTATCTCACCCGGAATAAAAAAAAACATCGATGCCCTGGAAAGCGGTGCCCCAAAATCTCCACCTCCGGCCATTAACTTTGAACACCACATGGAACTTACAAAAGCCACGTGAAACACACTCGTGGATATAATAATAAAAAAACCCGCACAACCCAACTACCACTAATAAGTAACTGAGTTGCAAAGGTAGCCTTCAGTTATAGGTAGTTTTTGGGTTATCTGGAGGTAAGAATTCATATAATTGTGATACTAATTTCCACATTGGTGCCCCGAGTGAGGATATCTACGGGTATGTACAAGGTGGCCGTTGTTGGGCATAGCTTATGCCCTCCATGACTGTCGGTTGAAGGCACGGAGGTGAGGATTTTCCAGGATTAGGTGGCTGGGCTGATTAATTTAATACAGATGCTCGCTTAAATCAGGTACTCCAGTGGCCTCATGATCTCAAGGATCTCTTTCTGGGGGGTATTGACATAGATGACGATAGTAGCCCCAGTCATTATAAATAACATCAACGGTATTGTTCAGACAATAAAAGAAAAATGTGGCAGTCAGGTAAGATTGTGTATGAGAGCCTAGAAAGACCAATCGCTCTCATAGACACCACCTGGTCAGCCAACTGAGTTACGTTACGTCAAGGAGGCAATTGCAAGGGTATGCGGTAGTTCATTTTAACGCACAGCCTTTCGAAGTGGATCTTTCCCGAGATGGGGTGCACTGGACGAGGAGAGATTGTTACTTTGTCAAATATACGATAATGAGTTTCATAAATCATCAAAAAGTGAAGTGGGATGGTATCCAAGCACTAGGAGGATACTGGTCCGATTAAAACCATCTAACAACTAGTTTCCCCCCTTGGGTGAACAACCTCGCTTTGGCCACCTGGACCCACCCGCCGCGTCACAAACAACCACAGCACACTTGCCGCGTTAGTACCATCCGCCAACAATGGTTACGAAGTTAGTTGCTTTAAATAAAGTGGTGGATGTTCAAAGATCTTGGTAGACCAAACCAACGGCACATCCACCACTTAGAATATAAAACTTTAAGTAGGGCACACTAACTCGTAATCTTGGATATAATATTTTTTTCACTTCATCAAATTATCAACTAGATCATGGAGGAAGGGGCTAAACTCGCATTAGTGGCTAAATTAGGATGGCTTACACGAATATATAAAAAGTGTGAGGAAGCAGCTAAGGCTATTCCTATTGACTATACAGTAAACCCTTCATGCTCGCGGATTTGATTACTCGCGGGTTTTCAACCTTTTTTTTTTTTTTTTTCCCCCCCCTCCCAATTGCTTGCTCTCTACAGGGGCCTTATCCGCCCATGTATGGAGTATGTCTCATATGTTTGGGAAGGATCCACTCATACAGCTCTCCTAAACAGGGTTGAGTCAAAAGCTTTTCGTCTCATCAACTCCTCTCCTCTGACTGACTGTCTTCAATCTTTAAATCACCGCCGCAATGTTGCTTCTCTTGCTCTCCTCTACCGTTATTTTCATGCTCACTGCTCTTCTGAACTTGCGAACTGCATGCCTCCCCCCCTCCCGCGGCCTCGCTGCACAAGAGTTTCTACTCATTCTCATCCCTATTCTGTCCATCTTCCTAATGCAAGAGTTAATCAGTATCTTTACTCTTTCATCCCTTTCACTGGTAAACTCTGGAACTCTCTTCCTGTTTCTATTTTTCCACTTTCCTTTGACTTAAATCTTTTCAAAAGAAGAGTAACAAGACACCTCCCGAACTAAATTGGCTCACCCCTGTTTTTATTTTATTCTCTTACTGTCTTCTTTATAGGGACTGGCAACTAAGCGGGCTTTGTGTTACCCATTTTTGTTGTGCCCTTGGCCAGTTCCTTGTGATGTAAGAAAAAGAAAAAAAAATAATAATAATAATAATAACTACGGGGTAAATGAATAACTAATGTCATGCTCGCGGATTTACGATACTCGCGGGTGTCTCTGTTCCCTAACCCCCGCGAGCATGAAGGGTTTATTGTACTAGTTTAAATACGGGTCTGCTAATGTTAAAAAATAGATGGGATAACTATGAAGAGGTTACTTCCTATATGCAATTCAATTAAGAGAAGCTGGAGATAAAGATTTAATTCAACATTGTGTGACCAAGTATGAACAATTGTGTAAAAAATATGTATTTAGTATTTAAATACATTCAATGTATTTAGTGCCGAGCTCTGACCTAACCTAATCTGATTTAACCTACCTTAAACGTTTTTGCCTGAAATAACTGTAGATTTTCGGAAGTATATGTAACACAATTACGATTCAATTGCGCCATGGGAAATGGGGTTCATACGACTCAGAATGAGATCTACACGATGACACAGTTTTGAATTGTCGGTAAAATTTTGGTAGTGGGCTTTCATCAATTTCAAGGCCAAAACTTACGTTTTCCTGAATAGTTTTGCTGTGTATTAAATTAATATGGCACTCGTTTTTGTCGGAAATATTTTTTTGTCTACAGGTGTGGGGGGTGTCCGCCCCGCCCCTCCCTATAAACCTTGCTCCTCTTCGCACTGCCATACTATTGATAATTTTCATTTTTTCTTGATATCATCTGTTACTAAACCAAACCCCACCTCTAACCTAACCTAACCTAATCTGATTTAACCTAGCTTAACCGTTTCTGGCTGAAATAACTGGATTTTCAGTACTACATGTAATGCCATTATTATTCAATTGCGCCATGGGAAATGGGGTTAAAAAGATTACAGGAAGTTTCGACGGGGGAAAATGGAGGTTTCGAAGGTACCGTCGAACTCCGTCGAAACTTCCAATTTGTCTATACGTATGTCTATCATAGATCCTAAAGAGATTTTGTCGTATCTTTATATGATTGTCACTGACTGTATCAGGAGCAGGTATGTTACTTCTAAAGTCGGACTCTTCACAGACTTGAGGATCTTGAAACGAGAGAGCAGTTCTGATAGGAAGGAGTGTGTGCTAACTGAGTGAGCTCTGGTCGTGGTAGTGTAGTGGGTGGATTATTGTTAGACAATAACCCTGTCATAATCATAATAATCATAATGATAATAATAATGGCATACAGTAGCTTGTTACACTGCATAACGGTACTCCTGCCCGTTAGTAGTAGTCATTAGCAATTACGTTTACAAAACGGTACATTTCTGTCCGTTTCATTTTTACATATTTATAATGGTTAAGTGTCTAATGTAAAATACTATTTACACATACGTATTTTCATGCATTTATACATTTACATGTACCTATGTATTAAGTAAAATTACACATGATGAAAGATCTAAAATATTATGAAGGGAATGAATGAGAGGGTTCGACGTTGCTGACTTGGAAGGTTCGACGATGCACTATGTTGGAAGTTTTGACGGTGTCGTCGAAAACGCAAACCATCGAACCTTCCAATTACCGGTTCAAAATACTCAGAATGTAGAAATCTACACAATGCTGTAGGTAAGAGTCATAGAACTTTTGAAAGCCCACTACCGAAATAATACCGAATTGTCACTCGAGGATGATCTAAATCATAATGGTATTACAGGAGAACCTCGTTTATCCGGCACCCTCGGGGGGGAGCGCATGCCGGATAACTCATTTTGCCGTTGTTTTGAGAGTTACTCTTATGGAATCGCCCAAAATCCCAATAAATACTGTGGTTTCTGGAGGTTGTTGTTGTTGTTGTTTTAGGGCTGCGAGGATCCCTCGGGAAACACTATGAGCCCTGGTGATGTCCTATGCTGCTATCACAGGCGCGGTAGTTGACCTGTCTTCCTCAGGAAGGCACAGGTGAGGCGGATGACGGCGTGTTGCCGAGAGGGGGGAACGCCAGCCGCCGCCAGCAGGGTGGGCAGGTCAAAGGTAGTGACGTTCAGGGCGAGGAGTTGAGAATGTAGCACTACACGGTGTGAGTGGAAGTGCGGACACTGCAGCAGAAAGTGTTCAATAGTCTCCGGAAAATTCATGCACCAAGGGCAGTGGGGGTCAGGGGACAGACAGAGGCGATGCAGGTGAGCTGCGAGTGTCGTGTGCCCCAGGCAGAGGCGGGTGAGAGTGACATCCAGGACGCGGGACTTTTTTCGTATCCACGGCTGGGGGGAAGAGTCACTGCGGTATTGGCCCATGGAGGTGATGCGGAGGGCATCGCCGAGTGTGTTATTCCAGGTGGAGCGGCAGACCCGGGGGATCAGGCGTTTGGCCGCGGAGAGCGGCAGAGGGAAGGGTGTCGTGTTTACATCTGTTAAGGCCATCCTGGCAGCAGAATCAGCCACCTCGTTGCCTGGGATACCAGCGTGGGAGGGAACGCACTGGAAGGCGATCTCCCACCCCTCGTTGGTAAGGTGAAGGGCCCTCTGGATGGTGTGGATGAGGGACGTAGAGGATCGTGGATGACGGGAGAGGAGGAGGTAGAGTGAGGAGAGAGAGTCTGTGTAGACCACAGCCTTGCCCAACTAAATTTCTGCCGATTTTCTCAGTTTTTGAAATAATTATACTTAATTAATGCCTGGGTCGATTAGTGCCGTTGTTTTAAATGCCGATTAAATGAGGTTCTCCTGTAGTTCGGTAGTGGGCTTTCAAAAATCCTAGGATTCTTACCTACATCATCGTGCAGATTTCTGCATTCTGAGTATTTTGAACCCCATTTCCCATGGTGCAATGAGGCACTGCACTGAATTCTATGATCACGTTAGAGCCTGTGAATCTTACTCAAATTTACATGTTTTGAAGACTTATGATCACAGATAATTTTTTGTACATGCTTCTATATAGCTTTTTTCAAATGAAAAGATTATTCAAACTCATTTAACAAATGTAACATTAGTGTCTAGGATGCATAGAAAATGAAAATATATGCATACAATAGTCATTATTTTCTCCATAAAATCAACTTGTACATACAATTCCCGATTCGGTAAATGTCTCATTTAGTCAATATAGCATTATAATCATGGTAGAAATTTAGAGTAATGCATTAATGTCACCTCCGTGGTGCAGTGGCCAGCGTGCCTGGCTACGAATCTGCGGGCCCTGGTTCGATCCCGGGCCAGGGCAAGTCGGTGACCAGCCTACCCAGCTGTTCTTACTTCCTTTCGGGGTTGATAAATGGGTACCTGGGGTAACCTGGGGAAGGTAACTGTGGTAAGCCGGGAGTCACACTAGCCCTGTGTCCCGGGGTAACGGGTTCTCACCCACCACAGGCTCTAAGGGCTAATGCCACGGAGATGAGCACCGCATGCCACGCGCAGCTTAGTGTATGCTCCCATCTTTACCTTACCTTTACCTATTAATGAATGCTTGTTACCATATTCTTTACTTGTTGCCAGATGAGTGTATGACAATTTTCAACAGTGTACGACGTTAAAATGTAAGAGGTCACAAAAAGAAGAAGAAGAGGGTAACATTCAGGGCGAGGAGTTAAGAGTGTAGCCATATACGGTGGTAGTGGAGGGGTGGACACTGCAGCACAAGTGTTCAATGGTGTGGGACGTTCCTGCGCCAGGGCACTTGTAGTTTGCTTGGTAAACACAAGCGACTAGCTTCGTCAGCCATCGTCACTCGTGTTTACATTATACAAACATCGTACTTTGGCAGGCAGGCTGTGTTTATGTTTAAAATGTTGGATGGTGAAATTATCCATGGCGTTAATCATGGTTATTATATAATAAGAAATCATACTACCCTTGTGCACACAATCTATAGTCTTTCAGCATCAATGGAGATGTGGAAATTATCCACCAACCACCCTCTCAATATTTGGCGGTGGTGGTTTCCCCCCCCCCCCCCCCCCCTTGTGAAGGACGTATTGTCCGCTCATCATAGGGGGTGCGTAGGGATGTGTATACAGGGAGGTCCCGTTATACGAGCATTCGATATAGGAGAATCCGATGATACGAGAGGTGTAAATTAGGGTCTATTTTCAATATACGAGATCGAAAATCCAATGTTACGACATTCAAACTGGGGTGAGTAAAATTACCAAGTTATTTACTAAAGTAAATTACAAGTTATTTACTAAAATTATGAAGTCATTTACTGACTATATGATTTTACCTAAGGTTGTAGGATAATCAATCTGAAAATATGATAATTCTGGTGGCTCAGTACGACAATGTGGCCTACAAAAATTCACAACCCTGGGCGAGAAGCCAGCAACGGAGGTAGTATGGCCAGCAACAACCTGCTCTCGCACTACCTAGATACTACTTTCCCTAATGACGGAAGCTACAAAGCTGATTGAAAGCTCCCTCGATAGGTCGTAAACGAGTAGGAAGGTTGTGACTGGCTAAGGCGTCATCAGTCACCAGCCAATGACAAACAGTTTTTAAAACTTCTCGACCAATAACAAGCCAGCGATACATATTTCCGGGCAAGAATGGCATGCCAGACTGCCTCTCCGCCTTCTGTCCCCGTCATCTAAAACTAATTCTCGTTTTATTTTGAATGCTTGCGTTTTAAGTAGTTTTAATGTATCAGATAGTAAGATATATATAAGTAAGGAGCCTGTGTTGCTAGTGTATTGGTGGTAGAAGGTGTGTATGTGTGTTAAAATGGTGAATATTTGTGATATGGGGCGGCTCCGCGGCAAGTATTTCTCCGTCACTCTCTGCCCCGCCAGCTCGGCCAGCAGTCACCTCATCATAACATCTTTAAATCACCCTTATTTAAGGTGACATACGGTGCTACATTGATTTAGATAATGACACGTGGATATAACATCTCACCATAATCACTAAGTTGTATAATAACGAGTGATAAGACATTTAAGCCTGCCCAAACCTACCTTGGCGGAGGAGGCGGCGGCCTGCCCCGTCCGCCGCCTCTCTCAAAAACCGCCGTCATCCGCCTCACCTGTGCCTTCCTGAAGAAGACAGTCAGCTCCTACGCCTGTGATAGCACCATAGGATATCACCAGTGATCATAGGATTCCTTAAAGGGTCCTCGCTTTCCTACTAAATAATTAACAAGGAGATCTCCGCTGGCGGCGGACATCGGCTGCCGCCCGCACAACACAACACCCCGTTATCAGCTGTATAATATGTGCCTTCCTGAAGAAGTCAGGTCAGCTCCCACGCATGTGATAGCACACAGGATATCACCAGGGACCATAGGATTCCTCAAGGGGTTCTGGCACCCCTACTAAATATTACCAAATTTTATTATAGCTTGAAAAACATGTCTTTTTTTTTTCTTTTTTTTTTTAATTGTTGGGGTCCTGGAACCAAACTTATATTTTAACATTAGTTATGTGTTTCGTTATACGAGATTTTGCTTTACGAGTATGCCAGGTGGAACCTAACTGCTCGTATCTTCGGGACCTCCCTGTATTATAGTTGTAGTGGTGGTGGGTATTAGTTAAGGTAATTTGGGTAAGTGATAAGTGCTGGGATAGAATAATTGAACATTCCCAGTAATATTAAGCATTTGCACCTTAAATAATTACCACCTTAGTTGCAGCAGCTCCATTGGCCGCCGCCCATTAGATTCTATAGCCACTGAAATTTGTATACCTGGCTAGGTAGGGTGGCGATCGCTGCCGCCCACTTGCGGAGAGTCAGTACACTCCGAGCCCTAGAGAGAATTTATAACATCTCTTATTAAATATATACGTACTTGTACATATAAGCACACTTCCAGCCCTCACGGGATTAACATCTCTTCTCTGATTATAATGAAGAGATTTGTATATAGACTCTTTGCAAATAGTGTTAAAAAAACAATAGGACTTGTTAATATACGACACAAGTGATTATATCCGCCGCGTCAAGATAACTAGGTGTGAAAACCCGCTGACGCCCATATCAAAGCACACCGCTTCCGCCCTCCGCTTCTGTCCTTCACGGGCGGCCTCGATCACGTTGACCACTTCGGATTACAGGACAGGCAGTATTGATGAAAAGCCTACAGCGATTTCAACCCGCCTTTTTTCATAGAAGATTATCTCCTAATATTGAAATTATTATTAGACACTATTATATATAACACTATCCACCGATAAGTATCCTAGTTAGTTGACTAGTTGGGGTATTGTATCGGGATGAGATAGACGATGGGTTTTGTATAGGTAAGACCTCATATTAATATATGTATGTGACATAAATTCCCACAGGAGAAATATATTCCCCCAAACATTTTGACGTAACACTTACTTAAAGACTGTCGGACCATACACGAGTAGATCATACTTTAAAATACTATTTCTTCAAACCAATGTGCATGGTATGGACATGAGTATATCAAAACCATTAGGTTTATTAGTGAAAACCTGATGTTCAACATAAGAATACTTAAGATAAGAACACTTAAGCCATATTTTGGTTAAAATAACATCATATATTGGTCGCTAGCACCCAAGTTGCCAATCTAATCAAGGACATTTGGAACGGGATCTTAATCTTCAGTGGCCCATGGAATAATAATGGCGGTACGTGTACTACCTAAAATCTAGTTATATCAGCCAGAAACGGTTGTTAGGTTAAATTAGATTAGGTTGGGGTAGGTTAGAGGTGGGGTTTAGTTTAGTAACAGATGATAACAAGAAATAAAGAAAATATCAATACTACGGCAGTGCGAAGCGGAGCAAAGTTTGCGGGGCGGGTCGGGGGCACCCCCCAAACCCATAAACAAAATTTTATTTCCGAGAAAAATGAGTGCCAGATTAATTTAATACACATCAAAAATATTCAGGAATACTAAGTTTCGGCCTCGAAATCGGTGAAAGCCCACTACCAAAATTTTACAATCATAATAATACCCCTAAATCATAATAATGGTAAAATTCTAGTGTCCTTTCCCGCCCTTATTCCCACACTGCCGTAGCATTGATATTTTCTTTATTTCTTGTTATCATCTGTTACTAAACTAGACTCCACCTCTAACCTACCCTAACCTAATCTAATTTAACCTAACAACCGTTACTTCTATTCTAACAAACCTTTATTTCTGTTCTAACCTATATTTATGATATGTGACAGGTTGCATGTTGAACTCGCATAGTATTTCTCTGTACAATGTCAGATGTGACTGTGATTTTATCTTATATTTGTGTATGCTTTCACTTGGAAAGATTACTTTTTAGGAATTATAAATAATAAAGTACGATATAAATGTATTTTTTTAACTTATACTGTTGCGATGATGTACAGTAGTTGTATGCTGCTCACGGAGTTACCTGTGTACATTTACATTTACATTTACCTGTGTTTATAGGAACTACCTCGTGTAGGTCTCACGGCCTCTTGTAGTTTCCTTATTTTCTTATGTTCTTATTAGAGGTTTCATTTTCTCCAGACCTTCCCGGATCCCTTCAGATACCTCTAAAACGTAATTATAAAGTGGGGGAGAGATAAAAAAAAATGAAAAAAATAGTAACCTAACCTAACCTCACTATAACCTAACCTAACCTTACCAATAACGTCCTAGTGAGGCCTAAGGGCGAGAAAGAACTAGAATTTTACCAGTTTAGGTTAGGTTAGGCTATATTGAGGTTAGGTTAGGTTAGCTATATTAAAGTAATCGTCCAGACCCATTTTTTCTTTGCATAATTATGTTGAATGTTCATTCAAAATACCTAATCCACAAAAAATTATTAATTTCCACGCCTTATTTCCCTAAAATCATTACTTTTGTAAAAAGCGCGGGAAAAACAACAGACACATTCCAGCCGTGGCGCGAAACTTGCTGGTGACGTCACATGAGTAAGCCTCCTAGGCCAGCCCTATACAAATACACGGAGACTCAGAAAAAAATATAGTACTTGAAGAATTTTGGGTGTTTCTGATATATTTTTTGTGCGACATGACATATACTTGCATCCTTCATGGGTACAGCAAGAAAGCTGTGCCTTTCCCGAGAGCTTAGCACCCATTCATAACCTATACAGCGAGGATATATGTGTGCAGACGTGTGGAGCGGCGGGTAGTAGCGGGCGGTGTGATCAGATTGTCTCACTGAATCTGAGCACACCGCCCGCTACTACCCGCCGCTCCACACGTCTGCACACATATATCGTCGCCGTATAGGTTGTAAATGGGTACTAAGCTCTTGGGAAAGGCACAGCTTTCTTGCTGCACCCATACAGGATGCAAGTACTGTATATGCCATATCGCACAAAAAATATATCAGAAACACCCAAAATTCTTCAAGTACAGGGAGGTCCCGAAGATACAAGCAGTTAGGTTCCACCTGGCATACTCGTAAAGCGAAATCTCGTATAACGAAACACATAACTAATGGTAAAATATAGGTTTGGTTCCAGGACCCCATCAATTAAAAAAAAAAGAAGAAGACATTTTTCAAGCTAAAATAAACTATAGCAAACACAACAAACACACAGCGTATATATTACCCACACTGTACTACCTATTCTGTAGAAAAAGCATTCTGAAAGAGAAAATAGCACTCAAAATAACATAACTGCACATTAATTAAACATAAAACATGCATAACAAGCAAAAAAGACGTTGTAATGTAGGGGACGCCGCGTGATACAAGAGAAGGTAGTGTAGGGGTCCCAAGGTTGGGGTCGCACACTTAGCTAATTACCCCTAAAGGTCAGGCCGCGCCATATGCTTAATTACCCTTCAGGTCACGGCTTGCTAGGGGTGACCTCACTGGGGTCAACCAAATCCCCCTTTGTCCAGCCCGGGAGTGGTAGGGCGCGCATTTTGAACTTGATAATTTTACTCACCCCAGTTTGAATGTCGTATCATTGGATTTTCGATCTTGTATATTGAAAATAGACCCTAATTTACACATCTCGTATCATCGGATTCTCGTATACTGAATGCTCGCATAACGGGACCTCCCTGTACTATATTTTTTTCTGAGTCTCCGTGTATCTGTATCAGGCAGGGCTGGGAGGCTTACTCATGTGACGTCACCGAGCCGTGGTCCGTCGTCTGCTGGTCGTCAGTTGTTTTGAGAGCTCGGGGAATTCACAGATTTTAAATGCGGATCATTTAAAAACGGGTGACTGGATGCAAAAAGTGACAACATATTGTTGATATACTCGATAATGGCTATATTTTGACTGCATTAAATCAGGAATGATGAAATGGTCTGGACGATTACTTTAAGGTTAGGTTAGTAATTCTTTTTCTTTTTTTTATCTCTCCCCCACTTTATAATTACGTTTTAGAAGTATCTGAAGGGATCTGTGAAAGTCTGGAGGAAAAAAGCCCACTAATAAGGGCGGGAAAGGACTCTAGAATTTTACCATAATAATAACCAAGATTGGAGGTGATGGTGGTGGTTGATACAGCGGGGTGCAGTCAGTTCGTACGCAAGTTGTTTCATACACCAGTAGATTCTTACACCAAAAAGTTGTTTCGTATACGAAACCATAGTACGTACATAGATAGCTTCATACACTCAGCTCAGAGTTGTTGAACGTTGTTTCGTACATGACAAACCTTCTTCGTTGTTGTGTTTCGACACATTGTTTGTAATAGTTTCACAGTTTATAATAGTTTCAGTATGTTTCGACGCCTAAGGTATGTACCAGATTAATATAATATGCTTTATACATTGATATAAAAAGCTCTTATAAGACTGCTATGCTTTTGAATTAGGAGTCAAACTTGACTACTAGTTACGAAACGACACCACATGTATGTACAAAAAAACTCAAAATCAGGGTAAATTTCTAGTGTTTGCCCATACTCTCCCACTTTACGCAAACAAGTTTGGGGACCTCTGGGAATGCGGGGTTTTCGGGTGGGGAACAAATTATGCATCGGAAACACGTAATTTAAGAGGTGTAGGGGGGGTAAAATTCCCTAGATCTAGGGTAATTTCCTTATGTCTAGAGAAATTTGCCTTACCAAAATTAACCTAACCTAGCGGGGGCTTGACCCACGAAAAATCTTAAGAACAAGGGCTCCACGCTAAGCTGACCCAAATGTTGGCTCTACGTATTATACTTACTGTCCTTAACACATCTGTTTAGATTTTAATGAGTGCCGATCCTTACTTTGCCTACATGGCCGATATTAAATTTCAGGTTCTTGAGAAAAACTAAGTCCAGCGAGATGTGCAATGGACGACAAGTTTGAGAAAGTAGTGCGTATCAAAGTAGATATCTTAAGAGTAGGTTAGGTTAGGTTAGGTTAGGTTAGGTCAGGTCTGGTTGGGTTAGTGCACAGCACGAGGGGCTCGAGGAGGGGTGCTAGGTTAGGTCTGTAGAGTTTTGTCATCTTTAGAATAAAGGCTCAACCTCCTATCTTCTTCTTCTTATAGCCAACAAGCTTGGGGACATGGTGGAAACCGGGGTTTTTGGGTGGGGGAGCACACATATAAGGGAAATGTGGCCCCAATAAAGTCTATGAACTAGGGAAATTTCCCTAGTTTAGAGATTTTTGTGTGGGGGACCATATTTCCCTTATGTGTGTGCTCCCCCACCCAAAAACCCCGGTTTCCCACCATGTCCCCAAGCTTGTTGGCTATAAGAAGAAGAAGATAGGGGGTGGAGCCCTTGTTAAGATTTACCTCTAACCTAACCTAAACAAATCTAACCTAACCTCCTACCGGGGTGTTTGGGGGGTTCTCGACACTTCGGGCATCATTCTGTGAGGATCGTCAGGTTCACACGTCTCTGGACTCAAAAGAAATCCAATTAATTTTCCCTAAATCTAGGGAAATTTTTCAACACTCATAACTCAAAAAATATGTGGTTCCACCTGGAAGAAGGTACTAGAGAGATGGAAAAGGAGAGAAACTGGGAGAGGAATGGAACAAGATGGAGATGAGAGATATCAAAAAGAAAATTGAGAAAAATGGGCTAGTTAAATGGCAGGAGGGAATGGCCAGGAAATCAACATTGCAGTGGTACAGGTGGAAACAGAAACCAGAGGGGATGACCTGGCATGTAGGAGACTGGGGGAGTAAGTTACTCTATAAAGCAAGAACAGGCACCTTGGAAGTCAACGGAAGGAACAGGGAACTGGAGAACCAGAATTGTAGCTGCAGGGTAGGAGAGAAAGAAACCGTAGAACATGTCATTGTGGAATGCAACATGTATAGGAGTCAAGAGGGAAAGGCTTATAGCGTCAATAGTAACAGTCCTAGGCAGAGGAGTGGGACAGGAGGCTAGAGCAGAAAGACGGGGCCCTGTGTACGGTGTTAGGGCTGTATGGGGACAGAAAGGAAACTGAAAGTATTGTAAATCTCACCAAAGTGTTCCTAACGCAGTGTTGGGAGATAAGAACACAAAAAAGACAATAAAATTAGGATAATTTCAAAGGATTGAAAACTGATCAAAATGTCTTTCCCAGGTGAAATAAACAGGGGAAGTTAACAAGTTTTATTAACGAAGGAGACGAAGTGGAAGAGGAGCTATGAAGCGATACTAAGCGACAACGGTCACAAGAAAAAGGTTGCGACGCATATTTTGTACCCCAGCCAAATATTCCGCATTTCCCCAGGTCCCCAAGTTTGTTTTGTGGGAGGGGGAGTATGGGCAAACACTAGAATAATACCAAAATCAGTGTACAAAACAAATAACAAAACCTGGGTACGAAACAACTTGTGTACGAAACTCCCTACCCGATGCAACACACCACACACACACTGCCACAACACAGCACACCAACACACCTCAACAGCAGCACTAGAAGGTCTCGTAGACACAGCAGCACAGCGTCAAGGCACACAGCAGTAGGGAAGAGAGGGAAGAAGTTCCCTGTCGATTGGTCAGTTACCGACCGGGCCACTCCTTTTTCTTTAACTTTTTCTTCTTTGTGCCCTTTTATTTTGTCGTTCCCAGACGGACGGGTTTGTTTTATCTTATCTTATTTAAATTTTTTTTCCTCCTTCCTGTGTCCTTTTTCTCTCCCCTCTCCCCCCCATGTCTTTAATGTTAGGAAATATCAATAAATTATACATTACTTGTTAATTGAAATTAACATCAAAAAATTTAATAATTTTTGATGATTTTGATTTGATTTGATTGGAGTCCCCACGGATGCGTCATGAAGCCTTTGGTCCGGGTTCCCCCACACATAACTGTTGGGAGGAAGCAAAAGGGGGAAGCAAAACTAGGATTTCTTTTTCCCCTCCTCCTCTCTCTGCATCACTTCATAGGGGCCCCACTGGGGGCCCCCTCCCCTCTCATGCTTTTTCCCCAGTGCTTCCAAGAGTTTCCAAGAATTTTTTTACCCCCAAACACACGACTGTCACTCTCCATCAGCCCCACAACCCAGCAGGCTCCACCCCACTTTGTTTCCATCTCTCGCCTTCTTCCACCCGCCCTTCCTACAATCCTCCAACTTTTTGTTCTAGATACTCATCCGTTCAATTCCAGCTAAAAGGCTCCACGGTTTACCACTTCCTGTACCACATCACACACACCTTGCTCCCACCATTTTTTCCATCTTACATGGGATATTTACCCCCAGGACTTTTCCTGGCTCGAAGAGAGGTCCCCTCCAAGCCCCCATATAGAATTTTTAAGGGGGCTGGCCCTTTTTCTCTGTACCTTTCCAGTTTTTGATTTCTCCCATTCCCCCTCAGCCTTTTCTTCTTCCCTTTCTCTTCCACTCTCCTATTTTTTTTCCCTTTTTGCAACAGCCCATACCCCCATGTCTATCATCCTGTCAAAAATTCCCATTTTACCTGCCATTTTCCACTTTACTGAGTTTTTCATCCATTTCCCCCAACATTTTCCAGTCCCAAACCTTTGCTTGCCCATTGCGTCCCCATTCGTTGCAGTCTAGCTCTGTACCTCAGTCCCCCTTTTGAATCCTCTCTCTAAGGCTCCATCCCATGTCCCTCTAATCGTTTCCCACTGCCCATCCTATGGCCCCCTAATGCTATTCTGCTGCTTTTTTTTCTGTGTTAACTTCCACTGTCCAATTTCCTTTTCCAGACCACACCTTTGTTTCCGGGCCCATACATAATGTAGGGGGACTGCCAACCCTTCCAAGTCCTTCCCCACTTCTACTTGTTTGGGCCACATTTGCCACTGCTGCCTTCCCCCCCACGGGTTTTGGTTTTAGCTATCCTTTCCATGTTATTTTTTCATACCCTTTTATCACCCCCCAAAATAACCCAGATACTTGTACTCTTTCTTTCTTTTATTTCATTCCCACCCACCATCCAAATCCTTTCATCATCAGAGTCATTCCCATTCACCACCAAAACTGACTCTTCTCCTTAGAGCCTAACTTTGAGTCCTTCATACCAGTCACAGCATTCAGCTCTTGTAGCCATTGTGGTTTTCCCTAAGGATCACCAACATCTGCAAAATCAGTACATCAACCTTATTCCAATTTCACCCCCAACCTTCGCTTCACTCTCACTGCCATTTCCCAAATATAACCCAAAAAAAAAAAAGTAGAGGAGAAAGGGGGGGGGCACCCCCTGTCTTACTCCCCCTTTTACCCCCCATCCAGTCCGAGGCACCCATATGAATTTGGCCGGTGGTTCTCATACATACGTTTTTATTTAAAAAAAACCTTTCACTCATGCCCAATTTCGTCTCCAAAAAACTTACATAACTTCTCCTATCCCCCTTGCATACGCTTTCTCAATATCTAGAAAAGGAGAATTTCTTTTTTTCCCCTCCTTCTTTCCCAATCACTTCACCCTACAAAATATTGCCCTCACCCCTTCTTTTCTGAACCCCATTCTGCCTTCACCCATACCTATTTTTTTTCCCCCACAACTTAAACCTAGTTTTCATTCAGTTCACCACAAAAAAAAATTTTAATCCCTTTTAAAACCCGCTTTTGGGCCTGTTTTTTTTAAATCCCTTTCCCACTCTTTTGCCCCCCTTAGTTGAGGGCACTTACTGTCTTTCCCAGGCCCCAGGCCCCCCTTTTCTCTTCCCATATAGCCCAAAAAACAACTCATGCTTTTCCTAAATTACCCCCTCCCTCCCTTCTATAAAAATTCTTTGGGGAAACCCTCCATCCGGGGGCCCTTTTCCTTTTTTCTTTTTTTCCTCCCCTTCAAATCTCACCATTTAATTTTTTTCATCCATCATTTCCTCTATTTTTCCTCCAAGGTGACTTTCCCCTAATCCCCATCAGGCTCTTTCCAAAACCTCCAATATCTTTCCAGAAGTCTTACAGTTGGGCCATTTCTTTTCTCCCTTAGTGCCCTGCCATTCACATATCTTACATTCCGTATGTTCCCCTTTTTCCCCTTCAAGAATATACCATTCCCTACCCCTTCTCCCCTTTTCCCAAGTCTCTGATATTTTCTCTCTTTTCACTTTTACCTTCCTCACCAAGCATTTCACTCCTTTTTTATTTTATATTTTCCCCATCCCCTTTCTACTCTTTTCTTTCGCTTCACTGTTTGACCATTCTTTCTCGGGACCACACTTTTTTTGACGTTCCCTTTCTTTCCGGCCCTTGTCGACCATTGTTCCACCAACTCTTTTTGTCCTGCCATTTGCTCTCTTCTTTTTTCCCCTATGCCTTTTCCCTGCCACTTTTTTTAAGTTCCTTAACAACCCTTTTCTTTCTCTACCCAACCCTCTACCCCTAAAAACCTTTTTTTCCCCAGCTTCCAGTCTATTACTCCCCACTTCTCTAAAATAATCCAAGGCACCCTTAATTTTCCAACCCCTTTTCCTTCCTTTTCAGGGCAAACTTTTTTTCCTTCAAAACACTTACTCCATTACCATGACGTTAGGCACTCGCTACGTCGATTGTCTTTCCCATCCCCCCACATATTTCTACCCGTTTTCTCTAGCCTTCCGGTTAAAATAACATAAGTCAATGGCAGATTTTTTCCCCTTCCCCCCCCCAGGTCACTCTTCCTTCACCCAGGGGTACATTAAAAAATTTCAATTCTTTTCCCCCTCTCCCAAAGTCAAGCAGCAATTGGCCATTTCCCTTATTCCTCTCCTAAAAACACCAATGTGACCATTCATGTCTCCCACCCCAATAATTTTTATTTATTCTGTTTAAAAAAACCTTTGCACAATTTTAACTTCCTTTCTTCTGGCTTAGGCTCCTGTTCTTCCATGTCAGTAAACACTATCCCCAAAAAAACTTTTCTTTCCCTTTTGACCTTATATTTTCCCGACGTACTGCCATAAATCCTCAAAACCCCCCCCTTTTTACACCCTCCTACATCAGTCCTTAATCTATACCGCTTCCTGCTCACAATACTCCCACCCTCCCCCACCCTTTTCTGCGCTTACTTTGCCCCTTGCCCATCATAGGAAATCCGATCTAAGTTTAAATTTTCTCTCTCATTTGTTTTTCTGTCACTCCAACAGTCAAGTTCCCTTTTTAATTTCTTGTGGGTCTTCCTTTTTTAAATTCCCCCTCTAAAATCACACACCCCATCCCCATTCCCTTTTTGTTGCAACAGTCACTCATTGCATTTGTACCCCCCTTTTTCCCCCAACTGCGAGTCTCTCAGTCGCGCGTATCCAATCCCCAAGTTCCCCGCACATCCCCTCTTCCTTCCCGTTTAGGTGCCTTTTTCCCCCAAAGACCTCCGGGGGGGGTGCCCCGTCCAGGTCTATGAAGCTTACTCCCTAGTCCCCTGGATCCTTTCTGCACTCCGCTTTATTTTTTACAACCCCCCTCTTGGAGTCGCTGTTTGTGTCGCGTTCCCTTTCTATACCCCCCATTTTCCCGAGGCGCCCCATGATTCCCACCACAGCCACTCGTACTTTTTTTCCCGTCCTTCTTTTTATCCTTTTAAAGGGTTCCCTCCCTGCCCAGTCTGTCGGGGCCTAACCTCCCAAGGTGTTTCCCCCCCCCCATTTTAAAACCCTTCCCTTCTTGTACACCATTCACCGCTCCCTCACCTCCTTCAAAATCCCATACCCTTGCCACTCAGCTAAACCCCGCACACCTTTGGTCTTCATCGCCACGTGTGCCTAACATTTTCACATACTATTCTATACAAAGTATGGGCCACTTCTTTGCCCTGCGGTTTTTGCCCCCCGGTTTTTACCCTCGCCCCCCCCGGGGGTAATTCCAACTACCTCATCCCCCACTGGGGGCCTTTTGCGGCCCAGCCCCACCCGGGAGCCGGGGCATTCAGGTCCCCCAGCCCCCAACCCGCCCTCGCGCCTTAGCTCCCCCTACAGGCAAAAAAGCGATGGGGGGGGGGATTTTTGGGCCGCCCCCACTTCTCACGCTGCCCCGGGTGAAAAAGGGGGATGAAAAAAAAAGGGGGAACACAATTCGGTAAACACCACAAAAAACCAACTCACTTATTGATCTTGATCTTTATTTTGGGAAGCCCCAGGGATGCGTCAGGAAGCCTTTTGGGCCGGCTTTTCCCACGCGTAATCTGTTGGGAGGAAAAGCAAAAAAAGGGGGGGGGGGGGGGGGGCCCCCGCCGCAAGGGGCCCGGGTTTAGCAAACTACCAGGAAACCCCCCCTTTTTTCGGTCAGGGCCCCCCAAAAAAGGTTACCCCTCCCCCCACTTTTTAAAACAAGGGGCGAGGTCCCGGAAAAAAAAACACCCAAAAAGTCGAAAATCCCCGAAGGGCAAAAATACGTTTGGCTCATAACCTTTCGGGGTGGGCCAAGGGAGGGGTGGTCGTACCGAGGCCCGGGCTACCCTACGGTTTTTAAAACGGGGGCCTCTGGGTGGGAAAATATGGGAATTTTTTTGGGATATGTGTGGGGAAAAATTTTCTAAACCAATCCCCGGGGCGCCCCGCATGACGCGGCTTTATCTAGCCAATCGTCTTCCTTTTGCTTTCGGGGGGCCCCCAAATAAATTTAAAGAGGGCTTTAAATGCCGCTGTTGTGTAAAATGGCCCCCTTTGGAAATGTCCCGCGGACGCTTTTTTTTTCCCAAATACCACAAAATCACAAACCTACAAAACCTTAAAACCAAAAAAAACCCCCCCAAACATAAAACCCCAAAAAAAAACATGTTGCCGGGTGTTTGGTAAGACGGGGTGATTCCGAAATTTGGGCCATTTTTATATCCCGATGTTTTCGAAAATTAGCTCCAATTGCCCTTTTTTTTAGGTAAAAATTCTCCCCTATTACACAGAGACGTACCCAGGGGTTTCCTTTTGCGCGTCTGGCGGTCTCGCGTGTCCGAAAATTTGTTTTTTAGACCAGTGGCCCCCGCCGTCGTATGCCCCTATCCGTGGCCCTGGCGGTCCTTTTTTTGGGGACGAGAACGCGCGCGTCTTTTGGGCAGAAAAGGGGCACACAGGGGGGGTAACACTTCACTGGAACACGTGCACTTGGTGCAAGGTAGATAATTTTTAATATCCTTTCTGTGTGTATACTGGGTGTATAGTAGTCAGACATTGATCCCCCACCACCACCGCATCATTTAGTGCCAAAATTTTTATGATGAACTTTACGTTTTTATTCAAGAAGTCGACCCCCTATATATATTTTAAAATATAGGTTTGCCCCGATATAATTTTTTACAAGTATAAGGTTTTTTATGTTAAAATGATATATAGGGGCAAGAAGCAATAAACACTACATTTCAAACAGGGCAAGCGAAAAGGCCTATAATACACAAAAAACATAAAGTAAGTGAAAAATTGTAATTTATTGTTTGTTTTATTCTAGCCGCTTCAAATTTTAACCCCTTAGGGGGGTTTGGGGGCTCCGAACCCTTAGCCTCGCTTCCCGGGGAGCAAGGAGGGGAAAAAGGTTTTTAGCATCTCCCTTAAGGGTCGAGGAAAAGTCCCTTTGGGGTTTTTACGGGCCCGTCTCTTTTGGCATTCTTTCCCCGGTTACCGGGGGCGGGGCCATGTTAAAGGTTTTTTTTTCCCGGGCGCCAACTTTGTACCCGGGCCCATTTTGTTCACCAAAACCCGGGGGTTTCAAAGGGAATGACCCCGCAGATACTGTTTTAATGTATAAAAAGGTCTTTTACCTTGGAATGGTTTTTTTATTTTGAAAAAAAGATTACAAAAAAAACACAGTTTAAAAAAAACTAAATAAAAGGGCATTTTGGATGTGAGAAAATAGAACTTTAAAAATTCACTTAAAATCGTCGTCATGTAAAACTTTGTGGGGGGCAGCTATAAGATGAAAGGTATCAAATAAGCAGAATTTATGAGCTTTCCCTTTTATATATTTTGTTTTTTGATAAATGCAAGGAACCATGCTAAATTAGCGTTAACTAAATAAATCACCGCGGGGCCCCTTCTTCTCTTTCTCTCTCTCTCTCTCTCTCTCTCTCTCTCTCTCTCCTC
>JACEEZ010018295.1:0-30000 GCA_016584305.1 Chionoecetes opilio
GTTCAGCTTCCGGTTAGCTGATGCTTCACCAAGTCTTCATATGAATAGCTATTATTTGTTCTTCTCAAAAAAAAAAGCTTGTGAAGATTTTTTCTAAGTTATTTGACTCGAAACTTAAATGGCCAAACTTGGCGGGCGATGTACAACTCGGGGCCTGGGCCCCACCCTGTGCCGTTCGAGCTGGACTGTCCAACCCAAATACTCACTACCACTACTCACTGCATCAATTACCCCTGCTACTGTCCTCCTATTTACTATCACTCACTTAAACTTCACTCTACTCACTCACTCACGGTCACTTACTTCACTCACTCACTCACTACTCACTAGCACTCACTCACTCATTTCCCCTACTCACTCACTCCCCTTCACTCACTCACTCACTCACTACTCACTCACTCACTCACTCACTCACTCACTCACTCACTCACTGTCACTCACTTCACTCCTCACTCACTCTCCTACTGACTGACTGACTGACTGACTGACTGACTGACTGACTACTGACTGCCCTGACTGACTGACTGACTGACTGACTGACTGATGACTGACTGACTGACTGCTGACGATAAACTGCCTGAAACTGACTGACTGACTGACTGACTGACTGACTGACGACTGACTGACTGACTGATGACTGACTGACTGCCTGACTGACTGACTGACTGACTGACTGACTGACTGACTGACTGACTGACTTGACTGACTGACGGGACTGACTGACTGACTGACTGACTGACGGGACTGACTGACCTGACTGACTGACTGACTGACTGACTGATGGCTGACTGATTTACTGACTGACTGACTGACCTGACTGACTGACTGACTGCTGACTGACTGACTGACTGACTGACTGACTGACTGACTGAACTGCCCTGACTGACTGACTGACTGACTGACTGACTGACTAAACTGACTGACTGTGCCCTGACTGACTGACTCTGACTGACTGACTGACTGACTTGACTGCCCGGGACTGACTGACTGACTGACTGACTGACTGACTGACGGGAAACTGACTGACTGACTGACTGACTGACTTGACTGACTGACTGACTGACGGGCCCTGACTGACTGACTGACTGACTGACTGACTGACTGACTGACTGACTGACTGACTGACTGACTGTACTGACATGACTGACTGACTGACTGACTGACTGACTGAACTGACTGACTGACTGCTGACTGACTGACTGACTGACTGACTGACTGACTGTGACTGACTGACGGACTGACGGGACTGACGTGCTGACTGACTGACTGACTGACTGACTGACTGACTGACTGACTGACTGGACTGACTGACTGCCTGCTGCCCTGACTATCTGACTGGATGACTGACGGGACTGACTGACTGACCTGAACTGACTGACTGCCTACTGACTGACGACTAGACTGACTGGACTGACTGCTGACTAAACTGCCCTTGACTGCTGACTGCCCTGACTGATGACTGACTGACTGACTGACTGACTGACTGACTGACTGACTGACTGACTGACTGACTGACTGCCCTGACTGGACTGACTGACTGACTGACTGACTGACTGACGGGACTGACTGACTGACTGACTGACTGACGAACTGACTGACTGACTGACTGACTGACTGACTGACTGACTTGACTAAACTGACTGACTTACTGACTGACTGACTGACTGCTGACTGCTGACTGACTGACTAAACCTGACTGACTGACTGCTACGACTGACTGACTGACTGAACTGACTCCTAAACCTGATTTGACTGACTGACTGACTGACTGACTGACTGACTGACTGACTGCCAAACTGACTGACTGACTGACGCTGACTGACTGCTGACTGACCTACTGACTGACTGACTGACTGCTGACTGACTGACTGACTGACTGACTGACTGCGACTGACTGACTACGACTACTACTGACTGTACTACTCACTCACGTCACTCACTCACTCACTCACTCATCACCTCACTCACTCACTCACCCCTCACTCACTCCCTCACTCACTCACTCACTCACTCACTCACTCACTCACTCACTCACTTCACTCACTCACTCACCTCACCCCACTCACTCACTCACTCACTCCACTCACCATCACTCACTCACTCACTCACCACTCCTCACTCACTCACTCACTCCTCATTTCACCACTCACTCCACTCACCCTCACTCACTCACTCACTCACTCACTCACTCACTCCCTCACTTCACTCACTCCCCACTCACTCACTCACCATCACTCACGCACTCACCCCACTCACTTTCACTCACTCACTCACTCTCACTCACTCACTCACTCCTCACTCACTCACTCACTCACTCACTCACTCACTCACTCACTTCCCCACTCACTCACTCACTTCACTCACCTCACTCCTCACTCACTAAACTCACTCACTCACGTCACTCCTCCCCTCACTCACTCCCCCTTTCACTCACTCACTCACTCACTCACTCACTCACTCACTCACTCACTCCTCACTCACTCACTCACTCACTCACTCACTCATCACTCACTCACCACTTTCACTCACATCACTCACCACCCTCACTCACTCACCATCACTCACTCACTCACTCACCTCCCCATTCACTCACTCACTCACTCACTCACTACTCACCATCACTCACTAAATCACTCACTCACTCCTCACTCACTCACTCCTCACTTTCACTCACTCACTCACTCACTCACTCCTCACTCACTAAATCACCCTCATCCATCACTCACTCACTCATACTCACTCACTCACTCACTCACTCACTCACTCACCTCCCCATCAATACTTCACTCACTCCCACTCACTCCCACTCACTCACCCCTCCCACTCACCACATCACTCACTCCCCTCACTCCTCTCGTCGAGGGGAAATGGGGGAAAGAAAGGGAAAGGAAGGAAGGGAGGATGAAAAGGGTTTAGGTGAGAGAAGAAAAAGGGAAAGGAAGGAAGAAAGGCTTGGTGAAAAAGGGGGCCCAGAATAGTCCACTTATAAAATGCAGGAAAAGTGAGGCGTGGAAAAGAAATGATTTGTGTAATTTGTGAATACTCCTTGCTTCGTATCGACTGAAATAATTCTACCTGACCTTCCCGCTTTGGAGAAGAGAAGAGAGAGAAGGAGAGAGAGGAGAGAGAAGAGGAAGAAGAGAGAGGGGATAGGAAAAAAAAATACTGAACACGTCATCCCGAAAAAAACAAAGACGAGAGGACGTTTTTTAGTGTTAAACCATGAATGTTTTGAAAAGCCAATTCTGCTATGTAGATCACCTAAAATGACCTTTGTACTTCGATAATTTTCTTCGACCTAGTTTTCGAAAAATAACAAAAAATATTTTCCAAATTTTGGAATATTTTTGAGAGCCAAAATCCAAAAATTATTTCTTTAAATTGATATTCATAAAAATTTGCTCCTAGCATTATCATGCATCTGTAAAACGAATATGGAGTCATTTTCAGTTACAATGATTAGAAGTCCCTATTTCAGCCATATGCCCGTCAGGGGGGCAAGGTTGGTAGAGACGTGAGTTCGCAATGTGCAGCGTCCCTGTGCTTTTTGGTCAGCGATTCCAGTCCGCCTAGTTTGTGCTGACGTGGCGGCGCTTTGTATAGTCAATAACCTTGTATTTGGGTACTTGCAAAGTGTCTGATAGGATAAAAATCTTATTTTAAATCTTATTTCACCCAATTCACAATGACATGATACTTCCAGATATTCCCTTTAAAAAACCACATATTAGACAAACACTTACTACAAGACATACAAATAGATAGGAATTGCTAAATAATCATTACTTAAATACAACGATCAGAATTAGTATTTTCAGTATTAATTTAATATTATTAATCCCTTTTTGAGCCACCCATGCGATTGTCAAAGTATTTATAAAAATTTGGAATACTATAGCAATCCTGTGGGACTTCTAATGCCCTCCCATGATTCCTGTAGGATGCATGAAGGAGCGAAGGGGCCCCGTGAGGACTCTAAAAGGATTGTATACAAGCGAAGGATACTTAAAAAAAAAAGTTCTTCCTCCTCCCATTTCTCATCCTCCCTTCCTTGTCCCCCTTCCTTTCTTCTCCTCCCCCTCTCCCCTTTTACCTTCTCCTCGTCCCTTCTCCCCCCCCCCCCTTCCTCCTCCCCCACCCCTTCTTCCTCCTCCCCCTCCCGCCTTCTTCTTCCCCCTATCTTTATTTATACGATAATTAGCATGCATATATTAGTCACCTAGGCAGCTGCAGCACGCACCGCATGGGAGAGGTCGGACTCCCACTAGAAAGGTACGGTGAATTCAAACTGGCTCCAATTATGTAATTTATTGAACATTTTAAACTGCCCTGAAACAGGTCAAATTACAAGAAGTTTGAATTATATGGGTTCAATTCAAAGAGGGTTTAGTAAATAGATAGAGAGATAGATAGATAGATAGGAATAAATAGGAATAGGAATGAAGGAAATAACACGGGAAGTTCAGGTAAGGCAAGAAGGGCAAGTTAAAGTGTTGGGAAGAATTTGCATGAGAAAAAACAGGGTTGGGAGCAGAGAGGGGAGGAAAAAGTTTGCCCGGGTAAAAAAGTAGCCACGAAAAGAATACGATGAGGAAGGGAGTGAGGGAAGGAAAAGGAAAAAAGAAAAAAAGATGGATGACAAAAAATATGGTCAAGGTTATGTATGTGGAAAGATAGTTTTGTATTTTCTGGTTCTATTTTGTCATTTTAAAATAACTAACGTAAATATGATAGTGAAAATAGATGTTTTTAGTATTAAGTGAATGATTTTCGTACTGGGTTGTATATCCATGACTTAACCCCTTGAGGCCCTGAACGTAATTTCCTTTGTAATTTGGGTACCATTAGACTATTTTTAGTGAATATAAGTAATAATTTATAGCTATGACCTGTTTAGTACCCTTGTCCACTATAAGCTTTGGTTATATCTGCATGGGGGTCATTTGGCGGGAGGTTAATTACGAACCAATCACAAACACCGCTGTTGGACAACCTATCAGAGACATATATTGGTATCTGACGCTCCAGCACCGCGTTCAATGCCCGCTCAAGGGACTTTTCACTGAGATAAGCTGGCAGTTACTGCCCCTCTTGTGTGTGTATTCATCTACTTGTATTCATCTACTTGTATTTTACAGGGCCTGAGCAACGCTCGTCTCCCTAACCGCATTTTTTTTTTAATGTTGGGCCGAAGCCGCCGCCCCCCGGGAGGCGGTCACAAACCCCGGCTAACACCCGGTTAACCAATTTACTGCGGGTGGACAGGGGTTCGGGTTTTAAGAAGACCGCCTGTCTGTCTTCGCTCCGTTCGGGGATTTTCCGGGACTTCTCGGTTGTGACCAAGTGTCTAACCGCTACACTACGGAGTTCCTCATGTGTTTTGTGTGTTTTGTGTTTTGTGTGCATGTGTGTGTGTGTGTGTGTGTGAGGTTCCAACCTTTCCCAAAGATCTTTCCGGGAGGGTATCAGCCGAGGATTGCATTTCCGTGGCGTGATCAAGGCCGTGGGGGGTAATAATAACAACACACACTGCCGATCCGATGGTGTTGGGGTATAGCCTTAACAACGGCACCCCTCAGTGTTGGCCGAAGCCCATCACCCGGGAGGGGGGCACAAACCCCCCGGGTAACACCCGGTACCCATTTTACTGCTGGGTGGACAGGGGCTCGGGTTTTTTTAAAACGCCGCCCCTCTGTCTTTGCCTACGCCTGGGCAGACATTCAGAAAGAGTTAAGGGCACCGGTGTTTAGCTTAACTAACTCCTCTATTTTTACAACCCGGAAGTCGCGGGGATTTGGTACGAGATATGGCAGTGGCGCTACGGTGTCACTATGGGTGATTCTTTTCCCCTTGATAATCTCTCTATTCGTAACTGGGCTTCCTGCCATTTGGGGGGAAGCAACCACCCCGGAGGCAGGTCACAACCCCGGCTAACACCCGATACCCATCACGGCTGGATGGACAAGGGCTTGGGGTTTTATTAAGAAAAGGAGCCATTATACCTTCGTCTGATGCTTGGCGGTTTGGGGGCAGCTAAACCCCCCGGGGGGAGGCGAGGGGGTCTCGGTCAGGGTCTCGGTGAGGTGCCGGGGCTCACCACTCGGCTCATCAACCCATAATAAACTCACCACGAGGGTAGGAGGGTAGGTTTAAGGCCTAATTTCATTTGTATACTTGCCCTGTTCAGTTTTTTGAGTCAGAAACATCATATATACTCAATTTATGAGTATTTTTATGGATATTGCGTGCTCTACGCCACCCCTACCGGGTCGCTTTGTTTTGACAGCTTAACGTCTTTAAGTACGTCTGCAGAATTTCCAAAAGTTGCCCAGAACAGCTGTTGGAAGTCGCTAGGTGTGGCAGAAACCCGGGAAAATTTAAAACCTCTCTGAATGTAGCCCCTGGGATCGAACCCGGGACTTCTCGGTTGTGGGCCGAGCGTGCTAACCCCTTCACTACGGAGCTTATTTTTTCCAAGCTGCAATAATAACGTCCTCGTTACCATGGCAACGGCGGCCATGGCTGTGACATCACCTATTTTTACATCTTTAAGCCCCGCCTCTCCCCCGCTGAGCCAATCACGGGTTGTTTACTTCCATCGCCCACCCGTTACTCGCACGCATGGCTATGGCGGGCCCGTCGCCATGGCAACGGTCAATCCTGCGATGGCGACGCCATGCCAGCTTGCCTTAGACGCTTAGACGAAGAAGAAGAAAAAGAAAGAAAAGAAAACGTAGAAGGAGGAGGAGGAGGAGGAGGAGGAGGAGGAGAAGTATAAAGGTGCAGGACGAGTATCTATAATAATATAAGCGAAAGTGTGTCTGTCTGTGTGTGTGTGTGTGTGTGTGTGTGTGTGTGTGTGTGTGTGTGGTATAGGTTCCGCCCCCCGTGGCGCAATCACCTCATATGGCACATTTTTGGAACCGGGTTGACCAGGGGAAGGTCATAAGCCCACTTATGAGATGATCCGATCACTTTTTTTTTTTTGTTTTTTAGCAGCCTATTAGCGATAATTGTGAAAAAAAAGTGGGTTGCGAGAATTGAGGAAACCTTGATGTAGGGTGATGGGTAATGGTGAGTGAATGGGTAATGGGTGTGGGGTGATGGGTGAGTGAATGGTGGGGGGTGTGGGTGATGGGTGAGGGAATAGGTGGGGGGTGATGGGTAATGGTAAATATAAGCGAAAGTGTGTCTGTCTGTCTGTCTGTCTGTCTGTGTGTGTGTGTGTGTGGTGAGTGTGTGTCTGGTATAGGTTCCGCCCCCCGTGGCGCAATCACCTCATATGGCACATTTTTGGAACCGGGTTGACCAGGGGAAGGTTTTAAGTCCAATTATGAGATGATCCGATCGTTTTTTTTTTTTTTTTTTAGCAGCCTATTAGCGATAATTGTGAAAAAAAAGTGGGTTGCGAGAATTGAGGAAACCTTGATGTAGGGTGATGGGTAATGGGTGAGTGAATGGGTGGGTTGATGGGGTAATGGGTGGGGGGTGAGGGGTGAGTGAAGGGGTTGGGGGTGATGGTTGATGGGTGAGGGAATAGGTGGGGGGTGATGGGTAATGGGTGAGTGAATGGGTGTGTGGTGATGGGTAATGGGTGAGTGAATGGGTGGGGGTGATGGGAAATGGGTGAGTGAATGGGTGGGGGGTGAGGGGTAATGGGTGAGTGAATGGGTGGGGGAATACATACATTTCTACATCCATGATTTCAGGAAGTTAGAAGGGGCTATCTGGAGAGTCCGTGTTTGGTGGGCCAAAGGGCCCACCACCAATACCTCCGCAGGAGTAGCCAAAAAGTCCGCCCGGAGGGGGGCTTTGCGGCTAGTTTATAATAAGGCTATGGGATTTCCATAAGTCTCGACATGATATAAATTCACCCATAAGATCTCCATAGCTATGGAGCTAATTTCCCCCAAGCTATGGGTCTAGCAGTTCCGGCTGACATAATTCCCGCTAAGCGTAGCAAATACATTACCCAAAGGGTCTCTTAGATCATGAAATAACGCCTAAATCGTAACATCTAAGCTATAAATTATGTGAGAACCTTACGGGCTGAAAATAAAGCAATTTTAAAGGATTAATTCATATATATATATACGAGTAAATAACATCCCGTAAAAACGTTTGACTCGGGAACGATGTAAACACTTGTCTCTCCCCTTTTTATAAATAACATGTTATATCTCCAAAAGAAAGTGGTGGAAGGGCTGACGGAAGGATACACAACAGGAAAACCGCGTTGTAAAGAAGGAAGAAAGGAGCAAAACCCAGGGTGGGAGTGATGACCAGACAGAGATACGGCAGTATAGTAGCTAGGTAGAGATATTGCCGTATCTGTAGCTACGTATAGTGCCGTACTCTGTTGGTCATTACTTCCTCCTTGGCTATTGCTTCTTTCTCCTTCTCCTTTACTAATGGTTTACCTGTTGTGCATCCTTCCGTCCCCCTTTCCCGCCATTATTTTTGGAAATATGATGTATTTGGTAAGTTTCTAGGGTTTGCCCATAGGGCATTTGTCCTTCCTCGGATGGTTTTCCTAATTGATGACAAAGGGGGAGAGAGAGAGAGAGAGAGAGAGAGAGTGAGAGAGAGAGAGAGAGAGAGAGAGAGAGAGAAAAGAGAGAGAGAGAGAGAGAGAGAGAGGAACAGCATAATGGAATTTCGATGAAGTGTCGTTAATTAATAACTTTGGGAAAAAATATACTTGTAAACTGCAGAAAAAACTTGGGGCCCAAATGATAAACTTTCTTGATTATATTTTCCTTCAAATAGAGTTCAGGAAAGTTTGAATTTAACTCATATTTTAAGTTTCGTAAAATTACTTGTTTCTCTGAATATTCCACGTAAAGTTGTTCTATATACTGTTTCCTTTGTGTTTCGTATGTATCAGGAAGATCTACAAACATTTATATATATTCTATATTCTTTAATTAATTGTTCTCATGAAACTGTTCCTAAGATTGTCCATGTTGATCTATGTTTGTAATTTTAAATTTTGAAAATGATTGCGTTACTTTGGATCACCATGACCTATGTTTTCACAGCCGTCAACGTTTCACGTCGCTACATTGCTGTTTCAACTAAAACTGTAAACAGCAATTAGTATCCCGCCTGCGTGCCTTTCCCCGCACGCGCGGAGAGGAAGGAGGGAAGATAGGGAGAGAAGGAGAGAGGGAGGCAGATAACATAATTCATCCCCATCTCATAGCAAACAGGTCGTTGGAAACACTTGTTAAAAGTATGCAGAGAGACATCATCTTTTTTTTCATACAAAGAGCTCAGAAACAAAGCACTAAGGTTTTTTTTCTAATACACAGCAAAGTTTCCTGTTATAGCATATTGGTATATTCAGTTACTTTTCGTAATTTTATGGCTAACAACAGACAGTTTTATATAGCCAAGGAAAGATCTGGGCGTGAAAGGGGGAAATAAGTAACTTAGAAATATGATAGTGAAATGCGTTTTTAGTATTAAGTGAATTTTTCGTCAAGGGGTTAGTATCCATGACTTTACGAATACGAGTATAGTATATGATTGTGTTTTATCTCACCCTTTATCCTTACCCCGCTTAGTCATGACCCAATACCCGGGTTTTCGTCAATTATAAGTCTAAATCAATATAATAAAATATATAAACACAAAAAACACCCTATTGGCCTAGTATTATTGAAAAGAAAGGAAAACATACTTATTGATTTAATAATTTGCCTCTAAATGTGCTCTGCCGTGTTATTCCTGTTTCCTAACGCGGGCCCCTGGTATTCCCGCCACTGTAACATCACTGTCGCAAGGCTCAGGCCGCCATTCACGGAGCGGTGGCGGAAATATTTGTGATGGGGTTTCTGGGCCGCTGAAAATTTTCGACGATTTTTGTCAAACAACATTTTCCTCATTTTACTGCGTAATTATTAGTCTGAAAACTGTATAGAAGCAAAGCTATGAAGGTTGATGAGTTATATCCCGTGCTGCAATCCGTAATACATTATCTCATATAGTTTACGAGTAAATTAATGTTTTGTAAAAAGCGCAAAAGTGCTATTTTCTCTTTACTTGAACTCAAAAAGTATTTTACTAGGCTCATTTTAAAGATCTTAACCAGTTCCATCTTTATGTTCTGTACTATTTTTACGAACCCTTCATAGTTTTTGAGTTATTCAAAAAAACGATTTTTCGAAAATAAGTAAGGGGGAAAAGTACCCTTACTTTTTGATGAAAAATCTTGACATTTTAGATCTCATGAAAATTCTTCGCTAAGTCTTCTTGGCACGCTGAACACGAATATGGGTTAGTTTTTGTGAGCCTTCATATCAAACCCCTATTTCCCTATTTCCCTCTATGTACCCTTATACAAGCCATGGGAATAACCATCTCACCCCTGTTACTGGGTGACGCTGGTCGCCCCCCGTCAAAATTCTCTTTTTCTCTTTTCTTCTCTTCTCTTTCCCTTCTCTTCTCTTCTCTTTCTCTTCTTTCTCTTCTCTTCTCTTCTCTCTCTTCTCTTCTCGTCCTTTCTCTTCTCTTTCCTCTTCTTTCTCTTCTTTCCTTGCTCTTCTCTTCTCTTTTCTTCTCCTTTCTTCTTCTCTTCTCTTCTCTTCTCTTCCCCTTCTCTTCTCTTTCTCTTCCTTCTTTTTTTCTCTTCCTTCTCCTTTTCTTCTTTTCTCTTCTCCCTTTTTCTTTCTCTTTCTCTTCCTTCTCTTCTCTTCTCTTCTCTTCTCTTCTCCTCTCTTCTCTTCTCTCCTTCTTCTTCTTCCCTTCCTTCCCTTTCCCTTCCCTTTCCCTTCCTTCTCTTCTCTGTCTCTTCTCTTCTCTTCTCTTCTCTTCTCTTCTCTTCTCTTCTCTTCTCTCTTTCTTCTTCTCTTCTTTTTCTCTTCTCTCCTTTCCCCTTCCCATCTGTTCTAGTTTTTAATGCTGTCAGTGCTCGCTCAAGAAAATTATAGGTGACAGGTTTCGCTCTCGCTCTCTCTCTCTCTCTCTCTCGCTCTCGCTCTAGCTCTCGCTCTCTGCTCTCATTTGCTTCATCATAATCAACCCATAAAATTTTGTAATTTCTTTTTTGCTTAGCTCTTTCAAAATGTAATCGGTACACTCGCTTACAGGCTTCTTTATCGCTTATCTTCATTCACTATGAGAGAGAGAGAGAGTAAGAGAGAGAGAGAGAGAGAGATACAGATGAGGAGAGACGATGAGAGAGAGACGAGAGAGAGAGAGAAGATGAGAGAGAGAGAGAGAGAACAAAATTCACAGAAAACCAGCTAAAAGTTCAATGATAACTTCCAGAAAGATAGAAAAGATTTATAGAATGAGAAGGTATGAAGGAGAAGGAGGAGGAAAAGGATAAAGAAAAATACAAATATAAAAAAAGGAAAACGCAAGAGTCAAGAAAGGAAGAGTAATAGATTTTCTGTAATAATAATATGTACTAAAGGACAAATGGGGAAGAGAAGAGGGAAAGAGGAAAAATATATAGGTTGTCAGAGCAGCTTACGTAAAATTGGTATGGTTGATGTAGGAATAAAGTATGGAAACGGAGCGGCCGTTGGGATAGAGATGCAGGAGGAGAAAAAAGGGAGGAGAAAGAATGAGATATCGAGGGAACCTTTGGCCTTGGAGGTTTTGTGAGGGAAGGAGAGGAGAGGACGTGAGGAAAGGGAAGTTGGGAGGGAGTTTTAAGGAGTGAGGAAAGAAGAGAAGAAGGAAAAGGAAGGAAGTTTGTAAGGAGTGAGGTAGGAAGGAAGGGAGGAGGGAGAGAAAGGAGTTTGTAAGGAGTAAGGAAATGAAGGAAGGAAGGAAGGGAGTTTTTAAGGAGTGAGGAAAGGAAGGGAGGGAGGGAAAGGGAGTTTGTAAGGAGTGAAGAAAGGAAGGAAGGGAGTTTGTAAGGAGTGAGGAAAGAAGGAAGGAAGGAAGGGAGGGGGGAGGGAGGTTAGTAAGGAGTGAGGAGAGGAAGGGGAGGGAGTTTGTAAGGAGTGAGGGAAGGGAAGGAAGGAAGGAGAGAAGGAAAGAATATAAGTGGGCAGAAGGAGTTGACGGAAGGAAGGAAGGAAGGAGAGAAAGGAAAGAAGTATAGTTTTGAGAGATAGCAGGAATGAGGAAAGGTAGTGACCTCTCTCTCTCTCCTTCTCTCCTCTTTCATTAGTTGCATGGCTTTTACTTAAAATTCGCAGTTCTTTCAAAAAGTACTTATTCTGTTATTAGCTTCATCCTTACCTCCCACGCACCCTTTTTCTCTCCTCTTTCAAATATTTTCAGTCTTTCTAATTGAGATTCGTAATCTTTTCTTCTCATCTTCCGTTTTTTCAATAACTGACTTCTCTTTTTGTTTAAGCTCTTTCACCTCATTATATTCCTCCTCCTTTCCCTATTCCTCCTCCTCTTCTCCTGTCTCTACTCAGGTGTGATGAACTCCCTAATCTACCACGTTCCTCACCACACACAGATCCCCCCATGCCTTGACACTCTCTCCCTTCACCTATAAATCACATAAACGCTCTTCCTTCCCCCAGTTCACCATTACTCCTGGTGCGAAAACTTCCATTACTCACTACTCACTACTCTCTCTCTCCTCTCCTCTCTCTCTCTCCTTCTCTCTCTCCCTCTCTTCTCTCTCTCTCAGTTCTCTTCTCTCTGCTCTCTCTCTCTCTCTCTCTCTCCTCTCTCTCTCTCTCTCTCTCTCTCCCCTCTCTCTCTCTCTCTCTCTCTCTCACTCTCTCTCTCTCCCCTCTCTTTTCTCTCTCTCTCTCTCTCTCTCTGTGTGTGTGCTCTACTCTTTTCATCTACACATTTGTGTGGGTGTTACAGGTGTACACACAGACACACACACACACACACACACACACACACACACACACACACACACACACACACACACACACACACACACACACACACACACACACACACACACCCACACCCACACCCACACACCCACACACACACCCCGAGAGACAAGGCCTGTTACATCGCCTGGTGAAAGGCTGTGACGTCACAGCATGAGGATCCCGCGCGCGCCACCGGTAGCCATGGCTCAGTCTATTGTGTCTACATACCAAGGCGGTCAGGGCGTGTGTATGTGGCGTACTTGTATCATTTTTGCTTTTGTTACGGCAGGTGCTATTTTTCCAAGTTACCAGCAAGATGCCGTCCTTGTGCTGTGTGCCCAATTGCAATGGGAACTACAGAAAAGGCCCCAGAGTGAGTATATTCTCTTTCCCAAGAGACAAGGTGCTTGCCAGCCAGTGGCTCAGATCAATCAAACGGGACAATTTTTCACCGACGGCCAGTAGCAGGGTGAGTCTATCTATGATCTTTGTAGTATTTGTAGTAGCTTTATTAGCTAATAATGAAAGAATTGAGACGGTAAGTCTAGCATATCTAGCATACTTATAAGGCATACAAAACGAAATGTTTGTAGCATTAAAAATGGCGGATGTCACAAAAAATATTACTAATATTTTGAGAATTATCATTTGTGTTGTGTTACGTTCATAATTCACCTCCGTCACAGCTAGTGGGATCATGCTGCTTTGGCTGACTATGTTTTTGAACTAATGAAGGATTAGCAGCTGGCACTCGTGGAGAATGTGGTTCACGAATGTGGGTGTTTCGCGAAATATTGTCAGCGCGAAATCCTGTAGACCCCTCCATTCATCTCTCTTATTTCACTGGTTTTACGACTTAACTGCTGCCCTGATACATGTTACAAGCCACATAGAGGCACTAGCTTTCCATGAGAACATTTACAAGTAATAATAGTTACTCATAAGACTAAAATATTCACGTCAAAAGTAAAGCCTTTTCAGGTGTAGGTTCAGGTTCAAATATCTTTTGTCTGAATACCAGTGCATCTAACTACTCTCATAAAATAATATGTATCTCAGAGTACTCTGTAACATGCTTTAGGGCAGCAGTTATGCTGTAAAACCAGTGAAATATGGAGGGGTCTACAGGATTTCGTGCATTGACAACATTCCGCACAAAATAGGACCCACATTCTCCACGAGTGCCCAGCAGTCTCTGAAAGAATGGTGATATAAAAGTAATTACACTTTACATAATTATCCATTGGTATCCATACTAGAGATGTCGATGAAGTGTGGGGGTAACACCTTAGTATCGGTGATTTTTTTCTGATTCTTGAAGTGTTGTGGTGTTTGTTGCTTGATCACCCCGTTTTGTGCTTATACTTGTGAATGCTCTTGTGAAATGTCTTGGCTTTCTTGCTTGCTAATCAATGTTCTGCTGTTTCCTTATTTTCCAAACATCAGAAAACAAAGTTTGTTTCTTCACATCTGCATCCTGTTCATCTGCTAGGAGTAAAAATGTTGCAAGTTTTTAAGCATTTGTCAGTGTGTTGTCTTGTAGAAAGCTTAAGTGTTTCCTTATGTCTTTATATTCCTCGCACTGTAATAGGAAGTGTTCTAAAGTTTCCTGCAGTCCAGTGTTACATGTCGTGCATGCTGTGTTCCCGAGGGTGTGTCTGTTCCTGTAGTTTAGTTTAGTTTCAGTGTATTGCTTCTGCATCTTATCAAAGTTGTAGTGGATTCATCATTTATCATAAAAGTCTATTTCTTTTATGTGTGTTTTGTATGTTCTGTAAAGTCTAAGTGTCTCTTTTTCAAGTAGTTCTGCTTTCCATTTCTTGGTATCATGCTCTTTTAATTTGTCAGTTATTTCGTGTTGTGTACTATACCAAGTTGGTATATGTTGGTATTATGCTCTTTTAAATAACTGTTGACTGTTTCACTTGCTCTTGCTGCTAAGATGAGTTTCAATGTCATGTTTAGGGCACCTGATTCACTTTGTGCTAAAATAAGGCCATCATCTGCATAAAACAAGGCAGGGATAAAGCATATCTCATCTTTAAATCCAATATTTGTTTGGTTCAGGTGTAGGATGATGATATATGTTATCATTAAGAACAGTGATGTTGAGGGAGGGAATTAAACGAAATTTGTTAAGGAGCGTGACGGATGCAAGACACCGCCAGCTTCTTTGTCTTCCACTCATCTAACTCCGAGCTGCCCTATCATCTGAGGCTAAGCGCATGGGTTCGAGTCCTGGGCCGCTATCTCAGCCGGCACACCCCCACACACTATATCCTTCTCTCTTAACCTAATCTTCCCTTAATTCCTTCCTTCCTTTCTCTCCTTTCTTCTTTTCTTCTCTTCCTTCTCTGGGTCTGTTTTGGGTCCATTACTATTTTTTATTTACATCAACGACTTGGATAGTGCGATTAGCAGTGATATCAGCAATCAGCTCGAAGGCAGAGTGAATGGGCAGCATGTGGGTTTTCTTAGGCCACTCGACGGTGCAGAAATGTTTAAAGTTGATTTTGGCACTCCTCGGGAATCGAACTCTGCACCCCGAACATACCATATGCAGGCACTGACCACTCTGCCATCGCTTACACAATGTTGGTGATTTGCGAGAGAGGGAGAGAGAGAGAGAAAGAGAGAGAGCGAGATGATATAAAGAGGAGAGGAGAGGAGAGGAGATGAGATAGAGAGAGGAGATGAGAGAGAGAGGTGATAAGAGAAAGGTCACACACACACACACACACACACACACACACACACACACAGACAGACAGACACACAGACACACAGACACACAGACACATACACACACACACACACACACACACACACACACACACACACACACACACTCTCACACACACTCTCACACACACACTCTCACCCACACACTTTCACACACACACACACACACACACACACTCACACTCACACTCACACTCACACACACACACACACAGAGCTGGGCACTAAATACATTGAATGTATTTAAATACTAAATACTAAATACATGGGAGAAATGTATTTAAATACTAAATACTAAATACATTTTACGAATGTATTTAAATACTAAATACATCAATTGTATTTAAATACATTTGTAAATACATTTTAAATACACACAAATTTTAACATGTCCGCAAAAAAATGAATTTCCTTAGGATTTAACATAAGAACATAAGAAAATAAGGAAGCTACAAGAGGCCGTGAGGCCTACACGTGGTAGTTCCTGTTACCTAACACTACCTACATCCACCTTTCATCTCCATCCATGAACCTATCCAGCCCCTCTTTAAAGCTCCCTAATGACTCCGCACTAACTACCTGTCTTATTTACCTACCTTAGTCTACCTAGTCCATTCCAGTCATTCACCACCCTATTTGTGAACCAGTTTTTCCCTATTTCTTTTTTAAATCTACGCTTTTCCAGCTTGAATCCGTTAATTCTTGTTCTACCCTGGTTAATAGCCGTAAGAACTTTTCCTACCTCTCCTTTATTAAATCCCTTTATCCACTTAAATACTTCTATCAGATCGCCCATTACTCTGCGTCTCTCGAGTGAGTGTAACTTTAATAGCTAACTAAAGATAACTACCTGATAACTAAAGTTACGCATCCCTTGTATCATTTTGGTCATCCTTCTCTGCACTGTTTCTAACAAGGCTATATCCTTCCTGTAATATGGAGACCAAAACTGAACTGCATAGTTTAGGTGAGGTCTGAGTAGAGCCAAATAAAGCTTTAGAATAACTTCCGCACTTCTACTTTTAACACTTCTGGTAATGAATCTTAACACTCTATTAGCTCTATTTCTAGCCTCAATACATTGTTTCCTAGGTCGGAGGTCTGGGCTCACCCTTACCTCAAGATCTTGTTCACCTTCTGATCTTTTCAGCGATACATTGCGTATGGTGTATCTATTACCAGGGTTTTTTCTACCAACATTCATAGAAAATCCCTTGTAATAGATACACCATACGCAATGTACCCTTAGATTTTGCAATGATTTGCAATAATTTCCTTAGATTTTGAGTTTCCTTAGAAATTTCCTTCTCAGGCCTAAATTTCCTTGAAATCAGGACATTTCCTTGCCAGTGGAAACCCTGGTTCACTGTAACATCAGGGTTGTCAGATAGTTGGGCGGGTTTATGGCCAAATTAACTGATAAAAAAATATTTAAATTTTTATATTAAATGTATTTAAATACTGTATTTAAACACATGACAACCAATGTATTTATAAATATATTTCTAAATACACAAATGTATTTAAATACGTATTTAAATAAAATTGTATTTAAATACTGCCCAGCTCTGCGCGCGCACGCACGCACGCACGCACGCACGCACGCACGCACGCACGCACGCACGCACGCACGCACGCACGCACGCACGCACGCACGCACGCACGCACGCACGCACGCACGCACGCACGCACGCACGCACGCACGCACGCACGCACGCACGCACGCACGCACACCCCCACCACCACCCCCACCACCCCCCACACACACACACACACACACACACACACACACACACCACTCTACTCCATCACTAAAACTACCACAATCACACACACACACCACCTCTACCCTTCTCCCCCCACCCCCCCCCTTCCTAAACACGCTTGCACACCTCACATTCTTGGCATAGGAAGAGGCAAATAACTCCTGCTGTTCATTTATACACGAGTGTCACGCTCGTTGTTTTCATCGTTGCAGTTCGACACTCAATTCCTCGGCCAATCCAAACTTCCTTGTTATACTTCGACCTCAATTATTATACCCGACGTTTCTCTTAATGTTGCTTCCAAGGTAAACACTAAACACGTCCTCTCGTCTTTGTTTCTTCTCGCTATGACGTGTTCAGTATCTTATTTTCCTCTCTCTCTCTCTCTCTCTCTCTCTCTCTCTCTCTCTCTCTCTCTCTCTCTCTCTCTCTCTCTCTCTCTCTCTCTCTCTCTCTCTCTCTCTCTCTCTCTCTCTCAATGCAGGTGAAGGTCAGGTATGAATGATTTCAGTCGATACGAAGCAATGCGAGTATTCATCATAGTTACACAACTCATTTCTTTGTCCTACGCCTCACTTCCTTGTCATTGATCAGTGGACTATTCTGTGGCTCCCCTTTGTCACCAAGCCTTTCCTTCCTTCCTTCCTTTGTCCTTCTCTCTTACCTAACCTTTGCATCCTCCATTCCTTCCTTCCTTACTTCATCCTATTTCCACGCGACGAAGGGGAGGAGAAGAGAGAGAGGGGAGAGAGAGAAGAGGAGAGAGGAGAGAGAGAGAGAGGAAGAGAGAGAGAGAGAGAGGAGAAGAGAGAGAGAGAGAGAGAGAGAGGAGGAGAGAGAGACGGGGAGAGAGAGAGAGGAGTGGACCTGTGGAAGAGAGCAAGCTGGAACGGAGCACACAGGGGGGTCCCAGGCCCTGATGGGTACCACCGCCCGCGCACAGTTGTGGCTCGATTCACGAGTTTACCGACCGTCAACTAGCACTCAGGAACCTCAAAGCTAAAGAACACTCATATATTCATCAATGAAGACTGTGTGAAGCATCAGTTCAACTCCGGAAGGCCAGCTACCAACTTGAAGGGAAAGCAAGAGCAGAAGGAAAAAATCGCTTACTTCAGCCAACAAGACTGATAATACGCGAAAGGAGGGAACAAAACGGACTTACGAGGACAGAACACAGAGACAACGAGCACCAGGCTGCGTCGAGCCTCAACTGCCGCCGCCGTGAGGTGACCCAACACCATTCAAGTGAACGACCGAAGAGGTAGAGAGGAACAGGCAGTGGCCCGAGGCTAAACAAACAAACGAAAAAAAACAAAAGCGAAAAAGTAAGTTCTTTGACTTGTAAATATGGAGAATTCATCCTTATAATGGCTTTTTTTCCATTGGATGATAATGAAATTCTGATTTGTTGAATGTAAGCTCATCATTAACTTTAATGATTTGATAAACTAACTTCAATTAATACCTATTACGATTCAAGTAAAGTAAAACATTTCTGACCCTGAAACCCAAAGTTTTAAATATTTACATTTCCAAATTCTAAATATTATAACCAAGGTTGTTTGATCAATTGTTAAAAAGAATTATCTTTGTCCAAAACTATATGTACAACATAAATGATTCCTAATAAATTTAGATAAATTTTTACTTTATTCGTGTATACTTCTAACACCAAACATAGATCTAATCTTACTGTGAGACACGACTTTCTAAGGATATCGAACCATTTAATATTTGAAAGGATATAAAATTATTTACCAACCATAGGAACCATAAAGGAGAGGGGTTGTATGTATGCAAGACATTTTATTTCCTGTCATGTTTGTAGGGAAGTTTATGTAAGATGAGTGACAGTATAGAAACATTCATTGAAGCTTTTTACCTAAGAAACCATTATTTTGGGGGTGTATTATCGAGGACCTAATGCAAGTATTCAATCATTTTTTGAGATCTTTGAAAGATTTTCAGTGACATTGCAATAACTGTAAAACATTTTATTTTATTAGGAGACTTTAATGTTAATTTACTCCAGTTCACAGCTTAATGTCAGATGATCATTGAAATTTTCTTGCAAGCTATGGTTATTATCTTGTATAAATAAACCCACAAGGTCTACAAGGAATAGTGCAACGATCATCGATCATGTTGTACCAATAAATCTTGATATTATCTCAGGGACTGGCCCTTCTATTGACTGATGTAACTGACCACTTTGCTCCAATAATTCAGTGTAAAGTAAGAGGGATAAAGGTAAACCATTATGTTTTAAACAGGGCTACAGAAAAATGTGAATCAGGATCTTATATGTCGAGTTATGAAGGATACGTTTGATGATTTACACATAGATAATAACCCAAACACAGCTTATAATACAGTTTCAGACGCCATAACAAAGGTAGTTGATGAAAACATCCCTCTTAAGACAGTCAAGATTAAAGAGAAACAAGTCAATAAGCCATGGGTCACAGCAGAACTTCTAGGACACATTAAGGAAAGGCACAAATTGTACAAGAAATTTTTAAAACGTCCGTTATCAATTGGCGTACAGTATAGAGAATTTAGAAATAAGGTTAACAACATGTTAAGGGATGCAAAAAATAATTATTATAACACTAACTTCAAAAATAGTGCAGGTAATCCCAAAGAAACATGGAAACTAATCAATGAAGTTATAAATGGAGAGAATGATAAAAATTATTTTGTGGAATATATGAATATCGACAATTGTAAAGTTAATGATCCCCAGGTTATTAGTGATTATATTAACAACTACTTCTCAAATATTGGTGTGGTATTATCTAATCAGCTTCCTCCATGTAATATTTCTCCTATGTCTTATTTGTCAAACACCTACCCAGACTTTTATACTGTTGGACACATCATCAGAAGAAGTGAGTTCAATAATTAAATCTTTAAAAGATTCAGCACCGGGATATGATGGTATTCATGTTCAGGTCATTAAAAAAACTGCAACCACTTTGGCTCCTATTATCTCAAAATTAATTAATCTATCTTTTCGTTCAGGTATCTTTCCAGAGAAACTAAAAATAGCTAAGGTTATACCGTTACATAAAGGCGGCAAACTAGATGATGTGTCTAACTATCGGCCTATTTCAATACTCCCAGCTTTAAGTAAAATATATGAACGAGCTATGTATGACAGACTGTATGATTTTCTCACTAGGAATAACATCTTAACAGATAGGCAGTTTGGTTTTAGAAAGAATTTATCTCCCAAATTAGCAATTACAAAATTAATGGATAATGTATTGCAGGAGTTAAGTTGTAGTAAATATATAATTACGGTTTTTTTGGATTTGAAAAAGGCTTTTGATACATTGAATCATGAAGTTTTGATAAGTAAATTACAGGCATTACGGTATAAGGGATGTCTGTCTGAATTGGTTTATGAGTTACCTATGCAAAAGAAAAACAACACACTTCTGTGAATAAATAAGCTCAGGGATTGCAGAACTTTAAAACAGGAGTTCCACAAGGTTCAACATTGGGTCCGTTGTATTTTTGATATATATCAATGATATTATCAATTCTTCAAATTTATGAAATTTATTATTTTTGCCGACGACACTAACATTACATATTCTTCAGCAGATTTAGATTTTTAACGAGAACATTAAATTTGAGTTAGAGTCTGTTTTATTCTGGTTATCAGCAAATAGGTTAACTCTAAATATTGCGAAAACAAATTATTTGATATTTGCTGGCAACAAAAGTCTGGACAGTAATATAAATATTGAGATGTGCGGGGAAGTAATACTAAGATCAAATTCAGTTAAATACCTAGGTGTCTTATAGACCAACACATAGTTGGAAGGATCATATAGCTTATATACATAATAAACTCGCTAGATCATCAGGCATACTTCATAAAGTAAAGCATATTTTATCCACTGAAACATTACTAACCTTATATTACACGTTGATTATCCTTATTTACTTATTGCAATGTTGTATGGGGTTATGGCCAATATAACAACAATAAAACCGCTGCAGTTGCTTCAAAAAAGGATAATTAGAACCCTAGGCAAAGTTAGTTATCATGAACACACAGCTCCGCTATTTAAAAGCTTTAAAATTCTTAAAATAAATTAAATTTTTGTTCTTGAATGTCTAAAATTCTTCATGACGAATTCCATATCTTTCATTCTGCTTCACTTCAGGGCTGCTTTTCAAATACATAATTTAAACACAAGAAATAGACATCAAATTAGACCACCTTTTCCAATTACTGAATCTCATAAAAGATTGTCACTTATTTCGGATGCATGAAATGGAATGAACTTCCAGAGCACATTACAAAATTGTTAATAAGAATACATTTAAATGATACAAAGAAATATATAGTAAATATGTATTGATCTATACATGTTGAGTAGTAGTAATTTTTGTTTCTTCAGTAGATGTATTTTTTTCATTAAGATATAATGAGTGAGTTTCTGTTGGTTTGTATGTTTGTAAGTCTTGATATGTTTAGGTATGTATGTCTATGTAAATATCGATAAAAAGGTATGTCGAAATATATTACGTAAATATGTTTGTCTATTTCAAGGCATTTTATAGCTATACATACAAGGGGCCCGTCAAAAAATGTTTACATTTAACGGGCCCAGCCATGATTATATACCATGTATATATGATCAAGCTTTGTATATTTTTATATGGCTAATAAACTACTTGAATTGAATTGAATGAGAGAGAGAGAGAGAGAGAGAGAGAGAGAGAGAGAGAGGAGATGAGGGGAGAGACGAGAGAGAGAGAGAGAGAGAGAGAGAGAGAGAGAGAGAGAGAGAGAGAGAGACGAGAGAGAAGGAGAGAGAAGAGAGAGAAGACGAGGGAGAAAAGAGGGGATGAGAGAGAGAGAGAGAGGGGAGAGAGAGAGAGAGATAGAGATAATGTGCAGTGCAAAGTGGCCATAACAGCATGGGATAGGCACCTACATGCAACACTGACATTTTCATAGAAAACAAAATGTATATAGAAAAGAATGCTGGTATTTTTCTTTTTCAACAGAGGTACCTTTCCAGGTGTGGTGTTGTGTGTGGTGTGGGGTTTTTTGTGTGTGTGTGTGCAAAACTCCAGACACTCCATGTACAAGATTGTAATGGTGAAAATATGAATTTTGTGGTCGTAGAATGAAGAGCGAATTAAATGTTTAAGTATGCGTCTTATTGGAGAAAATGTCTGTGGGAGTTTATAGAAAATGGTCACTGCAAAGGATAACTTAGGTAAGCATACTAGATTAATTTTATTCTCATTTTCCACCATCCATTCCACCCCATCAAATCCCCTTCATATCGTAACAAACTCACCAGAACACTCTAACAAAGCAGAGACCGCCTCAAACACTGCGTGACTACAACAACCACTCCTACTTATCCATGAGCAGTAGCCGGGTAGCCTGTGGCGCAGTGGTAGCGCGCTCAGTTCACAATTGAGAGATGCCGGGTTCGAATCCCGGCCGGGACGAGACAGATGGGCGGTCTCTTAACACCCGAGCCCCTGTCCACCCAGCAGTGTATGGGTCCCAGGTGTTAGCCGGGGGTTGTGATCCGCTTCCTGGGGTTAAGTACCGGTGTTCTGATGTGCATGAGGAAGTCACCACGCCGAACTGTCTGGAGTTAAATTAGTACAGCTGATAATCTCTCATATCATAAGAATTGTGCAAATTATGAAGAAAGCATGAAATTTCTACCAGTGTTAGTTAGTACATGCCATAAGCTTAATTTTCAGATCGGGAGGTAAGGCAAATTTGACCTCTGAGGACCGTGAGAGGTCAATGACCTCAAAGTATCAAAATATTGTTGTTTGGCGTCATTGGTTAATGGTAAACATGTTTATGATGTACAAACCATGCATTTGTGTTCCAATAAAAGTGTCTACAATTCCCCACAGCGTTGGTAATTATTTACAGGTGTCTAGCTTGATCTCTGAGGACAGTGAGAGGCAATACCTCAACATATCAAATATTGATGCCAATGAATGTAAACTGTGGTGGCTGGTACTAACACAATTGTTGTACTTGTGTGTGCAGGATTGCCTGCCTGATGATCGAAGCCAAGATACAAGCATCCAGACTGATCGTCATATGGCAAAGCGTCATATCCTTATAAACCAGCCAGACCACTNTTCACAAAAAAAAGTACAAGTCTAATAATAAAATATTGAAAAATATAGATTTTTTTCGATAATTGATTTTTATAATAATTCATCTATAACAAAAGCTTCATATTATTTTTTATTTAGACGGTACACATTGGACGTATATTTAGTCGTCAACCGCACATCGATAGCTAGTATAGAAGTCCAGATAAAACGTGCAAAAATTTGTACCCCCCCAAATGGGCATTTTCGGCTGGGTGGTTTCAAAGATGGCGTCAATCCGGGCACTAAGCTACCGTTCTCAGATGTCCATCATGCATTTTCTGATACCTGAGATATTGCCCTGATGGAAAACATAATGAGAAATACTCCCCCCCGGAGCATTCACTTCAAAATAGGGGCCCGGTTGGCTCAAGGACTACACGCCTCCACGCGACCCCCGTAGTCTGACGGGATACCCTCCTCACTGGCGGGCTGATGCCCGCTTTGTACTTCTTTGTACTGCATATGCATTTCTGTCATGCTTGTATTGTGTGTGTATGTCCTGTATGTTTAAATTTGTACAATAAACCTTTACAAATCAAAAATTATTATTAAGCTTTCTAACTCACCCTGGGTTTGGAGCGGGCAGTGTTGCCACCTGCTGTACAGTTGAACCAAAATGGTACATTTTAAAGCTAGTGGTACTGTGGTCTTACTTTTAAATAATAAGGCCATATTTGGTACAATTTGCATTGAGGGGTAAAATTTTTCCCTTGTTAACGATACGATTTGAAGTTCAGCTTGAATAATATATTAAAAAATATAATTTTCTGAAATCAGTTTATTAAAATATAGAGTAAAAGAAAAAAATATACTCTCTAAAAACTCAAGCACAAGTATTAATTGATTTAGAGCCTTATATACGAGTGGTGGAATAACAGAGTAGCTAGTAGTAGGTGGAGTGGGACCGGTGTCGTGTCACCGTGTGACCCACTGACCAGCAGCTTTTTATGAGGTGCAGTCTGCCTTTGCTTACTAACAAACAAAAAACGCGAACTGCGCATGCGCGAAGGCAAATTTATTTTTTAGTAAATTGATGTAAAGGGCCTATTTCATCCCTATATTTGCTATAGTAAAAGCTGATAATCTTCTTTTCATAAGAATTGTGCAAAATTATGACTAAAGCATAAAAATTTCTACTAGTGTTAGTACATGCCATAAGCTTCATTTTCAGATCGGGAGGTAAGACAGATTGACCTCTGAGGCCCGTGTGAGGTCAATGACCTCAAAGTATCAAAATATTGATGTTTGCCGTCATTGGTTAATGGTAAACATGTTTATGATGTACAAACCATGCATTTGTGTTCCAATAAAAGTGTCTACATATTCACACAGCGTTGGTAATTATTTACAGGTGTCTAGTTTTGACCTCTGAGGACAGTGAGAGGTCAATTACCTCAACATATCAAATATTGATGTCAATGAATGAAAAACTATGGTGGCTGGTACTAAAAAATTTGTTTGTACTTGTGTGTTGCAGGATTCCCTGCCTGATGATCGAAGCCAAGATACAAGCATCCCAGACCTGATCGTCACTATGGCAAAGCGTCATATCCTCATAGACCCAGCCCAGCCCTCTACGCCAAGCAATCAAGACCACCCCAAAAAACTAACTGGGAGCTTGTATTCTTTGCCAAGCAGAGACAGATGAACCTTTGCAGTGCCCACTAAGATCAACCAGGGAAACCGAGTGGTAGTGGCTATGCATCATTGACAGAAGACCTCCTCCAGTCAAGGGACTTCGGCACATGCCAATGGAACTCGACGTGAACAGACTGGATGATAGCGATGGCGTAGAAGCTACCTTGAGGACACACAGTGCTCAGTGGCACAAGAAATGTCTTTTAAATTTTAAAAAAAAAAATGTTTTGACCAGCAGAGCAGAGCAGAATCAGCTTCAGGACAGCAATCTAGTACGGTACCCAACCGTGCACACACGATCAGCAGCTGCCCACAGGCTTCCACAGTCAACTGAGCCTATCTTTTTCTTCTGCAATAAGCCAGCTGGCACTGCAGACTTGCACGAAGCAGCTACAAAGGAAATTAAACAAGAACTTTCGGAGATGTGCCACTGAATTGGGGGACACTGAACTGCTGGCCAAGCTGTCTGCAGGAGACATGTTTGCCATCGAGGCAAAATACCATCGCAACTGTCTCCGTGCATTATACAAAAAAAATCAGCCCAGCCACACTCAAGGACGAGGATGCGGATCGTCTGCATGGAATAGCCTTTGCGAGCTGGTGGTATTCATGGAGGACATGCATGCAGATGAGGACAATGCCCCTGTATTTAAACTCTCAGACGTGGCTAATCTCTACAAAACGAGACTGGAGCAGCTGGGTGCCACGGTAAAAACAACAGAATACACACAACCAGACTGAAGGACAGACTTCTTTCTGTGCTTCCTGATCTGAAAGCCCATTCTCAGAGCCGAGACCACACTTTCTTGTTGAGAAAGATATAGGTCCCGCCCTAAAAGAAGGCCGTGATCATGACAGTGATGCCATGCACCTAGTAAGAGCAGCACAGGTAGTACGTGGGAGAAATGTTTCAGACCAGGTTACCTTTGACGTTCCACGCTGACTGCCAAAAAGATTCTGTGACACCATCCCTCCTTGCTCTGGTGAACATGATCCTCGATGGGGCGAACATCAAGCACCGGGACTAAGTTGGCCAACACAAGCACCACAACTGCTGCTCTTACAGTATCGCAGCTACTGGTGTTCAACAGTGTAAAGCATGCACGCAGTGTGGAGTCAACCTCATTTGCGCGCCCACCCCGCGAGAGAGAAAACCCCACTCCCACTCTACTTGTTCCTCAAGATTCACGCTGGGACCAGGAGCAGAGGTCTGATTGACACACTGTTCAGCCTAGGGATGTGTGTGTCTTTATGATAGATTACTACAGCTCACAGCAGACATTGCCAATGGTGTTGCCAGCGCTTCAACATGGAAGAAGTTGTTTGCCCACCCAAGCTGCGCAAGGAAACTGTTCACTACTGTCAAATAATATTGACGATAATATTGACCATAACCCCAGCTCTGCGACAGCCAAGGATTCTTTTCATGGCACAGGTATCTCCCTAATGCAACATCCATCACACACGAATGGCGGACTCGCCCGGGGTGTAGTGGTGATTGGGAAAGGGACATCTCTTCCGCAAAGTCGGTAGCCCCTCTGCCATCAATGTACACAAGTGTGCTACCTGCTGCCTTGAAGACGAAGCACTTCACTGCCCCGGCTGTACAACGTCCTGCAAGGCCTCCCGACCTCTGGCTGCTGAAGCTCTTTGGGCGACACTGCCAGGGGCATCAAAATCTTGCCACGAACTGATCCACTGCGGCTGCAAGAAGGAATGTCCCGGGGCCGCTGCAAGTGCACCAAGGCTGCACTCAAGTGCACTGCATTATGTGCATGTTCGGGAGATGTTAGGTGCAAATCGGGACACCTTATATTTATGGTCTATTGGATAATGTGTGTGTTTTACATGTACGGTATGTACTATACATGTGTCTGAGGTAACTGACCTCACTGTGCTTTAAGCTTATAGGCTATGTTCATTTGCACATTAAAAATTTAAAAAGTCCCCACAGATGATCTTACAACACGATTTCATGCAAGCTGTCGGGGACACCACAATAACCTAAATGTGTTTTTCAATAAATTTGTTTTCTGAGGCCCATGACCTCATTTAAAACACTTTTTCAGTCATGGTTGCACCCTGTGATTATGTATAAATAGGCTCCCCAGAAGAAAAAGGGACCAACACATGGCAAAAACCCTTTTTAATGATTCCCAAAACTGACAAACTGCACCAGAATCGTGAAAAAAATGACATTTTCAATGTAATTGAAGTCATTGACCTCTCACTATCTCAGAGGTCAAATTGACTTACCTCCCGATCTGAAAATGTCCCTTTTTGGTATGTACAAAACACTGGTAAAAATTTCATGTTTTAGTCATAATTTTCACAATTTTTATGTTTATTGCTCTACTAAATGGGACATAATACTCCAACATGTCAGTAAGTGAAACATGGCGGTGTGACACGTCCCTGCACAAGGGTACCTGACATGTATCGCAATCCTGCGCTGCGGTATCAGTAGAGGCCCCACGGTTGAAGTGCACACACCCCAACGGTGCCGGAACAAACACTTTTACAAAAAAACTTCCACATTTCTGTAATACAAGTTTCCCCAAGTTTCTTTTATGCAATCAATAACAATTATTATTTAAGGCTAATTCTCTTTGGTTACAATTTTGAATGGTTTCTTTGGTTACAATTTTGAATGGTTGGCTGTCAATCAATCAATCAATCATTGGGGGCATACGCCGGGGGCGCGTCGCCTCGCCCACCCTACGACGCCACTCCCGGGGGTCACCACGCGCGAGTTCCCATGCAGGCTCCTTTCCCATACCAAACAGCTCTCGACAAGAAACATCAACTTGCCCCAGCCACGAGCCTTGTGGGCGCCCCCTTGGCCTCCTCCACGCCGGATTGTCTCTTACAGATACAACCCCATGCGAAGGATCGGTTTCAGGATAGCGTGCCACATGCCCATATAGCCGAAGTTGGCGCTGACGGACTATGCAGGTAATAGGCCTCGATTCAGTCTCACGGTGCAATCGCTGATTTGACACGTAATCATCCCAGCGATACCCCATGATTCTGCGAAGACACCCATTACCAAAGGCATTGATTCGTCTCTTCAAGTCACTATTTAGTGTCCATGTCTCACAACCATAGAGTAAGACAGGGATCACAAGCGACTTGAAGATCCGGATCTTTGTCCTTCTGTACAGGTACCGACAATGCCAAATACTCCCGCTGAGCGAGTCCATAACACCGTGGGCTATGCCAATCCGTCGTAAGACTTCTTGACGTGACCCGCCGTCATTATGGACTGCGCTACCAAGGTATGTAAAACTTTCCAACATTCAATGTCCTCGCCACACGCATGAACAGACTGTACTGCTTCATCTAGTAAGTCTCCAAACACCTGGACCTTGGTCTTGAGCCAGGAGACCCTCTAGTCCCAAAGGCTTTGCCTCCTCGGCAGCGCCTCGAGAGCCATCACCAGGACCTCCAGCGACTCAGCAAAGATTACTGCATCATCGGCAAAAACAAGATCAGTGATCTGGTGTTCCCGACGGATGCTCCACAATCACTTTGATCTACAACTTTGTCCAATACCCAGTCCATATAAGCGTTGAAAAGTGATGGGGCAAGGACGCACCCTTGCCTCACTCCTGTATTCAAGGGAAGAAGCTGGATACACCTGCCCACATTAAACAGCACTCTCAGTCCTTGGCTGTCACTAACATAGAAAAACATATTTTCACAGCGTCTATGATTTGATTAATTATTAATCCTTTTCCCGTCCATTAATTGTACGTCTGATTCTGATGGGGACAGTGGCATATTTTTCAACATGAAAAAAACATGTTATGATTAATATATTTTCTTGCGACGTGATTTTTATTATTTTTTGCATTTGTCCCTATAGGCATATCCCTATTTACTATTTGTGTCTATTGCGCCTGGGGCAGTGACTCCAGGGCTGGGATGGTATCTCAGGCTCACTTGAGGGCTGTGATGGTTGGCCTCGCCTGTGGTGGTGTAGGAAGGTTTTTTTACAGTGGGCCCTGTGATTAGAGGCTCATGGAGGTGATTAAAGGCCCCTGTGTCCTCCGATGCACTCGCAATCGAAGGTAAAGTTAATGGACAGTATGGGGTGTTTTAGGCCACTCGACGGTGCAGAAAGATCTTTTCTCTTATAACCCTTGAATACTTCCTTCTTATAATTCTCTCTTATAACCCCTTGAATACTTCCTTTATAATTCTCTCTTATAACCCCTTGAATACTTCCTTCTTATAATTCTCTCTTATAACCCTTGAATACTTCCTTCTTATAATTTCTCTTATAAAACCCCCTTTAATACTTCCTTCTTATAATTCTCTCTTATAACCCCTTGAATACTTCCTTCTTATAATTCTCTCTTATAAACCCCCTTGAATAATTCCTTCTTATAATTCTCTTTATAACCCCTTGAATACTTCCTTCTTATAATTTCTCTTATAACCCTTGAATACTTCCTCTTATAATTCTCTCTTTTTTAAACCCCCTTTAATACTTCCTTCTTATAATTCTCTCTTATAACCCCCTGAATACTTCTTCTTATAATTCTCTCTTAAACCCTTGAATACTCCTTTATAATTCTCTCTTATAACCCCTTTAATACTTTCCCTTTTATAATTCTCTCTTATAACCCCTTTAATACTTCCTTCTTATAATTCTCTCTTATAACCCCTGAATACTTCCTTCTTATAATTCTTTTATAACCCCTTGAATACTTCCTTCTTATAATTCTCTCTTATAACCCTTGAATACTTCCTTCTTATAATTCTCTCTTAAACCCCTTGAATACTTCCTTCTTATAATTCTCTCTTATAACCCCTTGAATACTTCTTCTTATAATCTCTCTTATAACCCCTTGAATACTTCCTTCTTA
>JACEEZ010018295.1:32500-38184 GCA_016584305.1 Chionoecetes opilio
GAGAGATATTGTTTATTTAAAAGGAGAGAACACAAGGAGTAGTGTTAGTACGCGTGTATTTCCGGCTTCCCCACCCTTCTAGTGAGGCAGCTTAGCACCGAATTTCAAAGGAATGGGGACATGCCGGATAAAAGCACTAAATTTTGATCAGGCAATCTTCAGGGTCCCCGCTCTGATTCTATAAACCCGGGGCCCAAACAATACGACCCCTCTTTTGCTTCTACGATACATTTTTGTAATGTGAGCAATTTAAAACATACGAAAAGGAAAAATTGTAAATTCTTTCAGACCGTGCGTTTTATTTACCCAGCATGGTGCAAAATTGCTATGTTTCTTGTTTGAGGTATTTTCTGAGTATGATTGTTCATTTTTTGGGGCCCCTTGGGATGTTTATAATTAAATCACATGAAATAACATACTGAGTACACAATTAAGTAGGAGAGCAAAGCATGAAGGTTTGTTCAAAGGTTTTAATGGAGGCATCTTCAAACAACTGACATTAAAACATGGAAACAGCGTGTTGATGTCTTAAATCCCTTCTCTGCACAAAATTCAATTACTAATTTCACACTAAGCCGGCTAAGCTACTTCTCACATCGGTAGCTGCAAAGTTCTGTGCACTTCCACCGCGCCTTTTTGCATGAGCATCGTCCTCCACACGTGGCGCTTCTGCAGCCACAAATTGACCAGTCCGCTGCAGGCCTGGGGTGCCACAGGCAGGTTGGACCACACAGGACGCCAGGTCTTCGTTGACTCTCTAGAGTCCATACCCAAAACCCTCTGGAGTTGGAGGCTTCTGCTCACAATGATCTCTGGTTGTCCAGATTCCAGCTTGGTAGACCCGGCGCAGTGTGTGCTGCAGAAGGGCTTTTTGCGTAGGAGAATGTTCTCCATTGTCCTTTCTTTTGGGAGAAGAGTTCCCTACGTGCCTCGTTCACAGAGTCCAAGTGCTCTTCTTATTGTAGAAAATCACGGTGAAGGGGCTCGAGCAACTGGAATTCCTTGCAGTTCACTGTCACAGTCATGTTAAGGTGATTCATGAGGTGTTGAAGGCTTCCGTTCATCTCCACGTAGGCTTCCAAGGCTCCATACTGATTTCTTCCCTTGCCCAAAAAAAGAGGAAGTTGTGTCGCAGCCCGTGAAGCTGTGGAACATAGGAAGTGCCGTTGACCTATCTTTTCCCAGATCATGGCATATTGCATTGATATCCAGGTACATGAAGTTTTTTCCCAGTTTCCAAAGGCTACCAGATGGCTGCCATCTGATGCTGGCTGGTCAGGGGAAAGATATTTCCTATCAGTATGACAACGACGTCTTGTGTCGATAGTGCGTACCAAAAAGGCGGTGCATCCCTTGTCCAGCGCATCTTTCAGGTGAACGACAAACCTTGTATCGGCCTCTTCATGGTCACATCGTGGCATGGAGTGGCGGAACCTTGCTGATCACATCTGTGCCTGAGGTATGAAGACCCTTTCGTCTGGCCAGTCATTTGGGGCCGACTTTGTCTGAAAGGAACTGGAAGAGCTCCTCCTGTTTTTGGATCCCCGGGGGAAGTCGGGCCAGTTGCTGGGCACCTTGGTTGGACCCCCGACCTTTCTCCGTACACCTTTTCCCCCTTTTCTCTCTAGTTGACTCCTTTATACTGCTGGCAATGTAGCTGTCCCAGAAACCCCATCGACTCTTCTGCAGGATTCAAGTAGCTTCAGGATGGGGGATGCAAACGCCATTAGCGTAGTCATTGAATGTGGTGACATTAGTATGAGGAAGCAGATACACCACAGCAGCACCCTCGAGAACTCTTGCATCAGAAGCGGCGGTGTAATATGCATGTAATTAAATATAAAAATAATAAAATTTCATCGTGCGGTTATCTTTTCGGGGGGGCGGTAGCAGAGTAGTTAGCGTCTCCGAGTGGCGTTCTCGGTGACCCGGTTCGATCCCCGAAGAAAACCAAAATCTTTGCATCGTCGGGGGCCTAAGAACACCCACATGCCCTGCCCATTAACTCTACCTTCGATTGCGAGAATCGGAGGGACACAGGGGGGTGGCAGAGCCCGTAATCACAGGCGTCACTATAAAAATCCTGCCTGCCCCACCACGGGCGAGGGCCAACCATCATAGCCCTCAAGGAACCTCCAGAGTCTACCATCCGAGCCCTGGGTCACTACTGCCTGCAGGGCCCATAGGCAAAAATGTAAAAAAAAAAAAAAAAAAAAAAAAAAAAAAATATTAAATATATATTATATATATATATATATTTTAAAATATATATATATAATTTTAAAATATATAATCTTTTGGATTTTTGGCGCCGGCTTAAAATTTGAAGTTTGGTTTAGGGGAAATACCTTAAAAAAAATTTGGTGTTTTTACCCGGCATGTCCCATCAACCCCCAAAGCCCCTCACTTTTCCCCCCCCCTCCACGACACATCTTCTGCCGTAAACCCTAGAAAAAGAGAGAGAGAGAGAGAGAGAGGAGAGAGAGGGAGAGAGAGGGGAGGAGAGAGAGAGAGAGGAGAGAGAGAAATCACGTAAAAGAAAACAAAAAAGAAAAGCAAAAAAAATCACTTAGACAAAAAAATACAAAAAATTTTACCTAAAAGGGAGGGCGAAAGGCAACCCGAGTCGTCGATTCCTTTCCTTTGTCCCCTAAGAGGACCCAGTACTTTCCTGAGCGGCCAGACTGTATTCCTGGAGCCCTCCCTTTTCCCCTGCCTTCCCCGCATTCCAACAGCCCTTTCCTTTGGCCCCAGCCTTTGGGATGTAAAAAAAAAGACGGGTTTTGACCCCGGAAAAGTAACCCTCATCCAAGGTAGTCTCCGTTTTCCTTTTTAACCTGAAAAACCTGAAATAACCTAAAATAATTGTCGTATCGAGGGGTCTTCGGTCAAATTTTCGGTCAAATCTCGGTAATTAAGGTTTTTTCTCTCTTTTTTCCTGTTCTTTTTTTTCTTCGAATTTTTTTCTTGCCTAATTTTTTTCCTTTCCCTTTTTCCCCCAGTTTTTAAGTGTAAATGTTTTTTACCTTGTGGGTTTGGTGATGAAGTATTGATGGTGGGTTTTTGGTGGCTTCCCGGGACACCAATTAAGTAGGGGTGAAAAAACAAAAAGGGGAGGGAAAAGGAAGACAAGGGGGGAGGAGGAGGAGGAGGAGAGGAGAAAATGTGATCGACTAAAGATTAGAAGACAAAATCAGATAAAGTTTTTCGCCCAAAACAAATCACCGCAATGATGGGAATGGATAGAGCGTTTGGCCCGTCATTCTGTGGTTAGCCGCCCCCGGTTCGAATCCTCACTGCTCCCGGGATTTTTACGACTTTTTCAGGGGGTTAGTCCCCCCCGAGCAAGGGATGGGGGGGGTGGTGTGTGAGGGCCAGCATTACCCAAAGTCGGAATAAAGAGTCTAAATCGGGAGGGTGAAATGGCGTGCAAGTCCCATGGGTGGGCGGAGGACACACACACACACAACATCCCGTAGCTAGCAGATGAATTCAAAACATCAAAATTCAAAAAAAAATAGTAAGTCCAGCAAAGTGAATTCGGTGGGCAAATGGAAATTTTCCAAATTAATAAATACAACCTGCAAGTAAGATTAACGTAAGTAATTAAACATGTACAAAAAACATCAGGAAAAAAAAAAAAAAATAAGATAACATTAAAATTGGTTTGTTTACGTTTCTAATATTTTTTCCCTTTCCATTATCTAATCTAATTTATTCTTATTCAATCTTATATAACTATTCCCCTTAAATTTGGTTAAAATTGGCCTTTTCCCCCCTTATAAATCCACATCCTTGGAGCACTTTCATCCCCCTACTGTTTTTTCAAGCACTCGAGTAGGAGAAGTATCAAACATTCTTCAAAAAGTACACTTGAAAACCTTTTTCGTGTGTGTATTTTACGAAGGGTCACATTCTTCAATTTCACTTTAAGTATCTTGAAAAAAAATTTTCATGATTCCACTTCCAAACTACATAAATTACATCCTTTTCCCCCCAACCACTAACCTTTTCGTTAACACATTCTAGGGAAAAAAGCAGTTTCAAACAAAAATCCCTTTTTACCAAACTCTTCTGGGAAAAACGGGGGGCTCGCCCCCCAAGACCCCCCGTAGTTACTAACTAAAAAAGGGCAGATTTCGTAACCTAACCTCACTGTTTGCCCCCCCCGATCCCCATGTTTATTTTTAATTTCCGCAGCTTTTTTGTGGGTTTTGAAATACCCTTATAATAAGAACGAAACGTTCAGGATACTTAAAACCACCGATTGGGTTGCGTTTATTGTTTTGGTCTATACTGCTTTAAAAAAAAAAAAAAAAAAAAAAAAATACCTAGTTTTTCATTTTTTCCACCTGCAGTAAGCTTTCCACGCACTAGTACCCCGGGGCTCGAATGTCTCTTATCTTTCCCTCTCCGTAGCATGATGAGAGGAGGATGCAGTCAGTTCGTAACCATTTGTTTCGTACACCAGTGATTCGATCTTTCGTGCCCAAAAGGTTTTTTAGCTATATGAAACTATAGTCTTTTCCTACACTCAGGTCAGAGTTTAATTGATGATAGAACTACGAAACGACCACCTTTTTAAAAAAATAGTACGAAAAAAAACTCAAAAAACGTTTACGAAACAAAGGCTAACAAAACCGGGACAAAACCAAATTTGACCCCCCATCACCCCCCCCCCCCCCCCCCCTCCCTTTCCCCCCCCCCCCCCCCCCTTTCCCCCCCCCTTTTCCCCCCCCCTTCCCCCTCACCCTTCCTTTCCCCCCCCCCCGTCACCTATAGGCTTTCGGCACATACCATTCATTGCCCCCTTTTTTTTAATTCACATTCCCCTGCAGGCCCGACCAACCATAAACAATCAACATGAAAAAACAACAATAACATATTTTATATGGCTTGTTATTAGAAAAACCTTCATCATGCGACCCTTTCGAACTGTGCGAGTGGCTTAGCAACCTTTGCACACGGTGGAACAACGAACAAAATTTGGGGGATGGATTTTCGCAAAAATCGTTTGATAATACCCCTAATCGCGTTATGAACGTTCCAAGATCAATCGTAAGTGCAAGATGATCTTAGAACGCGTTACGAACGGGGTTGAAAAACCCGGGCCCCCGGAGCAGTTCTATACACATTTCGGTATTTACAATGTATTCAAAAAAACCCCAGCGAGACTTATCTTTCCCTTTTAAAAAATCGTTGACGGAATTACGATCACAATCGCTGGGTCGTGTCCCACACGACCCCGGGCCCAATGGGAAAGTCCCGTTTGTCCCTATGCCAGTCCGCCCCTGCACACACACACATGTATTCATTTAAAAACATTACACACACACACACAACATGTATTCATTAAAGCATTACACACACACACACATGTATTCATTCAAAAAATTACACACAACAACACACATGTATTTATTAAAGCATTACACACACACACACAGTATTTTATTCAAAGCATTACACACAACAATGTATCATTCAAAGTATTTTATACACACCACACACACATGTTTCATTAAAACATTACACACCACACACACACACATGTATTCATTCAAAAATTACACACACACAACCCCACACATTATTATTTAAAGATTAAAAAAAAACAAACACACAAACAAACAGATTTTATTCAAAGATTTCACACACACACAACGTATTATTAAAGTTTTATA
>JACEEZ010018296.1:0-25000 GCA_016584305.1 Chionoecetes opilio
TCCCCTCGTTTTATAGACTCCCAAATAACGGGAACTAAGTGATTCAGGGAGAATGCCACCGAGGCCTAATTCTGATCTTTTTTAAAATTTTCTGATTGGGGCAAAGAAAACCCTTTGTTTTTTAAATCCCCCAAAAAACTAAATTTTCTTCCCTATCTCTCGACAAAACCTACCTGAAAATTTCCCCTTTTTTTAAAGACACTAAACGCTCCTTCTCAATAAAACTTTCAGGACTATCCCTTCAAAAAAATCTGAACTAAAAATCTCACATCTCATCTCTTGCAAAAACAGTTTTCTAAAAGTTTGTCCGGGGCATCTGCTCCTTTTTTTTTTCCCCTCCCAATTGCTTGCTCTCAAGGGGCCTTACCCCCCCCCTGAGGGAGTTGTTCACTTTTGGGGGGACCCAATCTACAGTCTCCTAAACGGGTTGTCAAAGTTTTTCGTCCTCAACTCCTCTCCTCTGACTGACTGTCTTAAAATTTTTAAATCACCCCCCAATGCGCTTTTTTGCTCTCTTCTCCCGTTATTTTCATGTCACTGCTTTTCTAAATTGCTAACGCAGCCTCCCCCCTCCCGGGGTCTCGCTGCAAAAGATTTCTATCATTTACCCTATTCTGTCCATTTTCCCAAATGCAAAGTTAATCAGTACTTTACTCTTTCCCCCTTTTCATGGTAACTCTAGAACTCCTTCCTGTTTTATTTTCCATTTCCTATAAATTTAAATCTTTTCAAAAGAAGAGTAACAAGACACCCCCCGAACTAAATGGTTCACCCCCTTTTTTTTTTTTTCTTTTACTGTCTTTTTTATAGGGAAGGGGAACTAAGCGGGTTTGTGTTCCCATTTTTTTGTGCCCTTGGGCCGTTCTTTGTGATGTATAAAAAATTAAAAAATTAAAAAAAATAAAAAAAAAACACTTATGGGGTGGCGGAGCGTAATCGCCCGGTTTGTTGGGGCCTTCACATTAAATCTAGCCAAAGGGGGCATGCATTGCGATTTTTGAAAATGTGAGTGACATCCCCGAGACAACACTTAACTTTAGCTAGTTTTTAAGAAAAATGGAAATAAGTCTATCCTGACACCCTTTGGGTCCGCAGCACGGGGGCTGACGGAGTTTTTAAGACGGGCCCCCAGATGGCAGGTAAGTCTAGTTTTCACGTCATTGGCGGGGGGAGTACTTACTTGATGGGGGAGCAATGGTGATCGGGGACATGGCACGAAACCTTGGCTGGCTAACACTGAATGCGGTCACCCCTCCATAACTCTTGTCTGTTCCGCTGTGACGATAAATAGAGAACCGGATATATTTCGAACCCTGGCCCCTACTGCGCATGCGCGGTGGCGTGAGAGACCAAATATTCAGGTAAATAGAAATATCGTCTAAATCAGTTAAACAATGCTATCCTTCACCAAATGAGGATCCCGCATAGAGAATGCCTCATCTATTGCTGTCATCAAGATCTCCCCCAACAGTGTTGTTTACATGAGATAGTTTTGGTTCTTAGTGTTGCTGCCGGCCCCGCTCTCGCACCGACCCCGCCCCAAGCCAGCATAGGGCAAATTATGTGATAAATGATAAGTGTCCGTAAAACTATAAGGCTGTCCATGATAGAAGAAAAACTTGAACAATCGCTGTATACCAGACACAAGCCCAGGGGTTTTAGATATATATGGACATATAGGGTGTTTTGGTGCACCGGCACAAGCTGCAAGGGACGAGGACACCATGGCAGTTTGTGCTCCTGTTTGTAATAATACAGTAACGTTCCCTGCTTTTACTTTGGTCGTATATTAATTTAATCAGTATTGTACAGGTGGGCTAAGTATTTGTACAAACAACGCATATTATGTGTGAAATTATTATTATTAGTGTAGTTGTAGAAATTTATTTTCACTTTTTTTATATATTTAATGTGAGGTCTTACCTAATCAAAACCCATCGTCTATCTCATCCCGACACAATACCCCCAGCTAATCAACTCGCTAGGATCTTATCGGTGGATAGTGGGTTGAAATCACTGTAGGTTTTTTTATTAATACTGCCTGTCTTGTGATCCGAAGTGTAGCCGTGATCGAGGCCGCAGGTGAATGGCGGAGGGGGGAGGCGTTATTGTGGTTGGCGTCAAGGAAGCTATTCAGCTTAATAGACGCGGCACGATATTTGCTATGGCGATAAGACCCGTCCTATTGTTTTAGTTATAACACTTATATGTACAAAATGAACGTATGTACAAATCTCTTTCATTAAAATCAGAGAAGAGATGTAGTCCCGTGGGGGCTGGAAGTGTACTGATATATACCAGCACGTATATATTTAGTAAGAGATGTTACTATCGCAAGGGCCTGGAGTGTACTGAATTTCAAGCAGCGGCGGCGCCCGGGCCCACAAAAATCCCACCTACACGTGTCAATCATCGGTGGCGAGAATCTAATGGGCAGCAGCCAATGACCGCGCTTCTAACCCAAAGGGTGCTAATTATAAGGTGCAAATACTTAATATTACTGGGAATGTTCAATTATTCTATCCCAGCACTTATCACTTACTCAAATTACCTTAATTAATCCCCCATTCCCCATATAATTATATATATATACATCCCTACGCTCCCTTGATGAGCGGACAACACATCCCTCACATGGGGGGGGGGGGGGAACAAACCACCACTCTCCCCAATTATTGAGAGGGTGGTTGGTGGATAATTTCCACACCTATTATGTTCATCCAGCCACGTCGGAGGCATGGCGCGGGAAGGGTGACACAGAAAAGGCACACTTTGCCGTAAGAATACAAACGTCTGTTTTTTATTTTCAACATGTATGTTCCTCAAAGACTATCCCAAACGTTTGCTAAATGTTTCGTTCTTATAATGAGTATTTCATAACCATTACAACAGCCGTCGTAATTAAAACTAACAAGGAAGGTCTTGGGGGGAGGCAAAATACCCCCAGTAAGGTTAGGTTACGTAATAAATGCCTAGGTTAGGTTAGTTAACTAGCAGGGTATTTGGGTAAAGGCGCAACGCCCCATTTTAGGTTAGGAAAGTTTTGGGGTAAATAGGGAGTATTGGTTGAAACTGCATATTTACCATTAGAGCATTTCCACCCCAACCGTGTAAGCATCGTTCATGATGGAGTAGAGTTGAAATTGATAAAACATAAAAGGTAAATTTTGATTATTTTCTGTAGAGTTCGCATTCGCGTATTAGCACAGGCTTTCAGAGTTGTTGTTTGTGCAGGGGTAGCCTACTCCAGTGTTTTGTTTACTCAGTACTCAAGCGCAACTCCAGTACTCCAGGGGTGGCTATGTGACTAGCGGATGCCATTTGTGCAGCTAATTGAATAGCAACAATAACCACTGGTTTGTCTGAGCAATTTTGTAGTGGATCACATAACCCTGGTGCAGTTCAATATTATGATAGCACTCCCAGTAATAGTAATTTCAATTTTAATGTTCCTGCTATTGTCAAGAAAGTCAGTGCCTCATTACTGTTTCTTGAGAACAACAACGAGTTGACAATACAGTTTACTAACGTAAAGCATCAGATTGGGGGAAATGACTGGGGATTTTTTGCTATTGCAAATGCAACAGCCGTTTGTTTTGGTATCAATCCAAGTAGGTGTAACTGGAAACAAGAAATTCTCAGAAGTCACTTAGCCAGGTGCATACATAACGGTAACATGGAAATGTCCCCCATGGTTAATTCGGGTCCAAACAGAATGTGAACAGTAACAAATTTGGTCACCACCCTATGCGGCCGCCTGTATGATCTACATATATAGAGGGCAGTCACGCGGAGCAAACTATTGTTATACTATATGTTTATTGTACGTTATGTTTAACATATTAACTATATGTTAAAACATAAGATATGTCATAATTACTAACATAATCTCACTATAACCCCTAAAAATGACTAACCTAACGTCACTATAACCCCCTAAAAGTTACTAACCTAACCTCACTAAAAGTTACTATCCTAGCCTCACTATAAGTTACAAAACCTAACCTCACTATAACCCCTAAAAGTGATAACCTAACCTCACTATAACCCCCTAAAAGTTAACGTATTTCCCGGGCGCATAAGACGCACCTCCGCATAAGACGCACCCCTATTTACAAGAGGTTTGGAAAAGAAAAAAAAAATTGGTGTTTTTGGGGGAAAAAAAATTTTCTCGTTAATTATTAAGTTATTAAAAAAAAAAGGATCTGTAGGGAAAGCAAATGATTATGAGCATGAAACCTAAATACAATATTCACAGTGCAGTGAATGTAAATGAAAAATTATACTAGTTAAAATGTAAAGACAGTGTAACCAAAATCGGTCATAAATCATAATATATTGCAGGATGCCCCCACGAATTGATATTCTAAATTTTGCTACCTATGACATATAGTTTAGATTTAATGTTGTAGGTATGCCTTTGTTGCTTTCTGCTATGTGTTTAGACTTTGTGGAAAATTTGCAATATAGATATTGGTATTATTTTGGTAGTGGGCTTTCAAAAGTCCTAGGACTCTTCCCCGCATCATCGTGTAGCGTTCTTCATTATGAGTATTTGAACCCCATTTCCCATGGCGCAATTGAATAATAATGGCATTACACGCAGAATCGAAAATCTACCGTTACTTCAATCAGAAAGTTAAGTTGGGTTTAAAATCAGATTTGGTTAGGTTAGAGGTGAGGTTTGGTTTAGTAACAGATAATATAGAGAAATAACGAAAATTACCAATAATATGGCCAGTGTGAAGCGTAGCAATGTTTGCGGGGGGGACCTGGAGAGGCAGGTTACCTCCCCCCCCATACACACATGTAAACAAATATTGATTTCTGACAAAAAACGAGGCCAGATTAATTCTGTTGGGAAGGGGTTTGTCCCTTTTGGGTTTTTGGGTTTTTTTAATTCTTTTATTTTGCTTTCCCTTATTTGATAGATTGGGGATGATTAAGACTTGTTTCACAAATTGTAATGTTGAGCGCGAGAGTGCAATAAAGTCAGTCTGGAGCGAACAGCCATGGTTTTTTACATCCCCTAACCCAGTGATTCCCAACCGGGTTCCGCGGAACCCGGGGGTTCCGCCGACCATCACCAGGGGTTTCCGCGAGAAACCGTAAATAATTATGCGCTATTACAAAATGACAGTGATCTTAATTTAATTCATAATCATACTCAACAACACGTCACAAACATTTTACAGACACAACATACTCGTACGTGTCAGTCAGTACAATGTATATAGTAATGAGAGCAAATAATATGCATAAAATTAAGAAAAATTAGTGTTATTGCCGGTGCGGATACGCCCTTCATTCCTACTCCGCAAGTTTGGCGACACAGGGGTTGGGTAGGAGGGTGACGCAACCCCGTACGAGTATCATACGTGTCACGAGCCCCAGCCCAGCCGTTCACACATCTTCCTTCAGTCAGTTTTGAGCAGCACAACCGAGTGAAACGTTGGGGTTAATTAATCTCACCAGTTAATATTATTTTGATACGGATTTTGAAGACTCAAGCATGTTCAAATATTTGAAAAGAAAGCATGTTAGTGGAGAGGAGGACAGTGACGAAGAATCACAAATACCAGCAAGTACGAGTAAAGGAAAAGTGAGTGATGTCAAAAAAAATTCCCTTTACAATGACATTTTATCTGGTCATTGGCTTTACATGGACTGGAGAAGAAAACTGTCCACTTCCTTGTGCATTGTTTGTGAGAAAAAGCTCGCTAACACAGCTATGGCCCCAGCCAAGCTAAAGCGACACTTAACTACTAATCACAGCCACTTGTAAAATAAAACCGTGGATTATTTTCGAAGACTCTTGATTCACAGCAGAAACAAAGAAAAGTTTTTGAAAAGAAGGAAACCCATCATTGATAAGGCCCAAGAAGCAAGCTATTTAGTGGCTGAGCTAGTTGCCAAGAAAATGAAAAGTCAAAACTATTGCAGAAAGCCTAATAATGCTGCTTGCAAAATAATTTTTGAGAACAATGCTAGGTGAGGAAGCTGAAAGTGAATTAAACAAGGTTCCTGTTTCTGATAATACAATTAGTAGGCGTGTGGATGACCTGTCCAACAATATACTGGTATTTGTCCTAAAATACTGAAAAATAACAACTTTGCTCTCCAAGTAGATGAGACAACTGATATAACTGGTAAAGCTCAGCTGCTGGCAATTGTACGTTTTGAAAAAATGAAGGTGAAAAATGGAAATTATTTTTGCTGTAAAGAACTGCCAGAAACTACCAAAGGCCACGACATTTTAAACATCTTGTCTTCTTACCTGGAATCTTGTGGTTTGTCATGGAACCGATGCGTTGGAATCTGCACTGATGGTGCTCCTAAATGATTGGCTCAGTACAAGGCTTTGTTTGTATCACGCGTGAAAGAAAAAACCCTGAAGTCATAACAACTCCCTGCTTTCCCCGAGAATTTCTGGTTTAAAAAACTATTGGGGATGTTTAAAACAATTTCCTTGATAAAACTGTGAACATGGTTAACTTTATAAAGCAGCGCCCTCTGAGTCTCGCATTTTTGCAAGGTTGTGTGAAAACATGCAAAAGAAAAAGTGACGCTTCTCCAGCACACAGAGCTCGATGGCTTTCGAGAGGAAAAGTTTTGACAAGGGTATTCGAGCTGCGACAGGAACTGCTGCTTTTCTTAAAAGAAATAATAAATCCAGTTTCTGTGAATGTCTTGAATCTACAAACTGGAAAATGAAACTAGCATATTGAGCAGATATTTATCAGCATTTAAATAACTTAAACACCAGCATACAGGTGCGAAGGAAAACATTCTGACTTCCACAGACAAACTTTTTGCATTTAAGAAAAACTAGCTGTTTGGAAAAAGCACCTTTCAAGGGGAAAAACATCGAAATGTTTCCACTCCTACTTCAAGTTCAAACTCAAACTGAATATGAAAAAGTCATTCCATTAATTACAAGTCTTTGGGATCACTGTCAGAAAAACTTCATAAGTATTTCCCCTCCTTGTCATCAGATACATATGACTGGGTGAGAAACCCCTTCACTGAGTTCTCACCAATACAGAAAACTACTTAGTCGCAAGAAGAGGAAGAACTGAGTGAACTACAGTGCGATCGAACCTTGAAATAAAACTTAATGAAGTATCACTTGACAAGTTTGGATTTCAGCAAAGCAAGAGTACCCTGTCATCTCAGTAAAAGCATTGGATTTTTAAACTCCAGTTTTCAACTTCTTACCTGTGAAAAACAAGCTTTCTCATGCCTGACCGTCATTAAAAGCAAATCAAGAAATCGTCTTCTGTCTGTCGAGGAAGAACTGCGTGTGTGTCTGTCAAAAATTTGGGCCAAGAATTTCACAGATACGCAAAGAGAAACAAGCCCAAATGTCACACTGAAGGTAAGTCATAACTTTTTGCTTATTAGTGTGAACTCTCGTGACATGTGATGTAATTGTAGATTTCATATGAATTATATTGGTTTAAGAGCTTTTTTTAAAAAATAATATAAAATATATATATATATGTATTTATATATAACATTAGTATATATATATAGGGGTTCCTTGGAATATGAAAAATTATTACAGGGTTCCTCCAAGGTGCAAAGGTTGGGAATCACTGCGGGCCTAACCTCTCGGCGGCCGGTACTTGAGCCGTCTAACAAACACCACTTCTTCGCCTGGGCCCATACTTACAGAGATTTAGGATTCGTCTTAGACTCGCTCGAGTCTTAAATATGGCGGCCGGCGTCCTAAATAATTTCGAGGCATCCTAAATCGCTAAAAACGGGCCTAATTTCGATGTTTGGCTAGGACAGGGTGTGAGGTGTCCTAGCGAGCAGGGCGGCGGCTAAGATTCGTCCCCAAGACGTAAACATGGAGTGCTCCACCCACTCCTGAGAACTTTTCGTACAGGAGAGATGTACTGGACGAACTGTTTGATACATAAAATAATCAAGCGATACAGCTTGGACCCAGAAGGATTATATATGTGACAGACTAGTGGGAGATGTAATATAAAGCAAACACTGAAAAAAATTTCGGCGATCAGTGCATGACAAGTTACGAGTGTGTTATTATTCACCCCTTTGAGGTAGTCATGTTTCCCCCTGCCTTTTATATCATGTATCGTGATACAGATTGAAGTGCATCCCCACCAAACTGTTGATGAAGAATGGTATTCAGTTGAGAAAAAAGCGATTTAGAGTAGGCTCCCCTATAAATAAATTAAAAAAAAAAATTGAATAAATCGTGGATTTATTAAGCCATGGAACAATATCCATATAACTCTATTTCTCTTTCCCCCTGCCGTAGTCTTGATAATGTTCTTATTTGTTCTGATATCATCTGTTAATATACCAAACCCCACCTCTAACCTAACTTAACAGTTTTTGGTTGAAAAGACTAGATTTTTAGGTAGTATATGTATCAGCATTATTATTCAATTGCGCCATGGGAAATTGGGTTTAAAAGACTCAGAGTGAAGAAATCTACACTATGAAACAGGTTAGAATTGTCAGGCCGAGGATGACCTAAACCAAACGGTAAATATTCCCCAGGAGTTGGCGGTGCCAACCACCCGGACAATCGCGCACCATCAAATTAGTTTTTTTTAAACCTAAATAACCCAACATAAAACCCAATCCAAAACTACTCTAAGCTTAACAACCTAAACCAAACCTTAACATTTCCCTAAAAACTAACCTAACCTAAACTAAACTTAACCTAACTCAGCAATTTGGTAATAATGGACGATGACTTTGCGGTCGTTTTCAGAGACAACCGACTATTTTTCCTGGTCTTCAATAGGTGCATTTTCTAATGGAGATAGTTTTATTTTGCGCAAACCCAAGTTAAAAAAAAAAAAAAATCATCACCGAATTTTATGTTACCGTTTCCATTAAAACACTGTATCTCCATCAGAAAAAGCACTTAAAACTTGGGCCCGGGGGAATTAGTCAGGGTCTTATAGATTTTAATGAAACCTAACCCAACCTTTAGGTTTTAATGAAACCAAAACTAACCTGGAAAAAACTTAAAAACAAGGTCTCCACGCTAAGCTGACACAAATTTGGCTCTACGTATTATACTTACTGTCTTTAAGACATCTGTTTTTTATTTTAAGGAGTGCCGATCCTTACTTTGCCTACATGCCGATATGAATTTCGGGGATCCATAATGTTATATTATTTAGTTTTGGTTGCGGGCCCGGAAGATGCCAGTAGAAGATGCTCGTAGCCGAAAACGCCGTGTGACGAACGCGCATATTTTTTTCCCCACTACGGGCATCTTTTGGGAGCAAAATACCAAAAGATGCCGGAAAAAGTGTCCGTGTGACACGGCCTTTAGTTTTGGTTAGGGCAGGTCAGGTTAGGTGTAGGTTAGGTTTAGGTTAGTGCCCCAGCACAAGGGGCTCGAAGAGGGGTGCTAGGTTAGGTCTGTAGAGTTTGTCATCTTTAGAATAACGGCTCAATCTCCTATCTTCTTCTTATGGCCAACAAGCTTGGGGATATGGTGGAAACCGGGGTTTTTGGGTGGGGGAGCACACACATAAGGGAAATATGGCCCCCCCCCAAAAAAATCCTTAAACTAGGGAAAATTTTCCCCAGTTTTTTGGACTTTATCGGGGAAATATTTCCCTTATATGTGTGCTCATCCACAAAAGGAGCACACTCATAAGGGAAATATGGCTCCCCACAAAAAATCCATAAACTAGGGAGATTTCCCTAGTACATAGACTTGATCGGGGTAATATTTCCCCGATAAAGTTCATGAACTAGGGAATATCCCTAGTTTAGGGATTTTTTGTGGGGGGCCATATTTCCCTTATGTGTGTGCTCCCCCACCCCAAAAACCCCGGTTTCCCACCATGTCCCCAAGCTTGTTGGCTATAAGAAGAAGATAGAGGGTGGAGCCTTTGTCTTAAGATTTACCCTAACCCTTTAAACCCCAAAGTATATCTGACCTAACATTATAGGTTTCATTAAAACCTATAAGACTCTGACAAATCTTTCCCGGCCAAGTTTTAGTGCTTTTTCTGATGGAGATAGTGTTTTTAATGGAAATGGTACCATAAAATTCGGTGATGATTTTTTTTTTTTTTTAAACTGTGTTTGCGCAAAATAAAACTATCTCCGGTAATAATGGACGAGAGTTTCGCGGTCGTTTACAGAGACACCGACTATTTTTTCTTGGCCTACAATAGGTGCTTGCTCTAATGGAGATAGTTTTATTTTGAGCAAAAAAAATAATGAAAAAAAATGAAACTTAACCTAACCTTATAGGTTTTAATGAAACCTAACCTAACTGTAAGGGTTTTAATGAAACCTAACCTAACCATATAGGTTTTAATGAAATCTAACCTAACCTTAACCACAAAGTATACATTTTTTTAATCCTTTTTTTTTTGGGTTTGCGCAAAATAAAACTTCATTAGAACAAGCACTTGGCGTAGGCCAAGAAAAAATAGCCGGCGTCTGAAAACGACCGCGAAACTCTCGTCCATTATAACCCTATCTCCTTTAGAAAAAGCACCTATTGTAGGCCAGGAAAAAATAGTCTGTGTCTTTGAAAACGACCGCGAAGTCCTTGTCCATTATAACGAAGTATCTCTCGCTATCTCTCCTTGACGTATCTCTCGCTATGGAAGGCGGCGCAGCGATCATGTTGGTTGGCGATGGCCTGTCAGGCATCTGCCTTGCTCTTCGCCGATCATCTCGGCATGGAAAATTCCCTCGCAGGACATAGGACATTTTTCCTTGCTTGAAAGAGCTGCCAAGGATGAAGTCTTGTCCTGAAAAATATTATCTTTTCTCGTCGATAGAGCGAAGACATGTCAAAGTTTTTTGTCTTTTGAACGGAACGTTGGGATATCTGGTACAATTATCCTTATAGATGAATTCATTCGTTGTAGTCTTCAGCAATTATCATAGAAATATCATGTTGAAGTGCACTGTTGTCGGGATCGACGATATTTGCACTGCTTAAAACCTATGAATCTATCACGTCGCGAGGGTTGTTCCTTTATAAACCCTTTTTCAGAAGGTACAGTGAGGCTGATTCACACTGAAAACACGGCACGTTCCGTCAGCCGTGGGCCCTTGTATTACACATTCGTCACGGTTCCGTCTTTTTGGGAGTTCTGCTCACCCCCTAAGCAGACATGTGCCTCAGAGGCTATGCTTAAAATTGCATAAAAGCACTTCTTCGGAAAAAGAAGAGGGTTGAACTCTAAAAGACATTGTTTTGGGTACTAAAGCCTTTAGAAAACGACAATTATCAGCACGGCACAGTTCATTTCGTAAAATATTCTTTCCCAGAACCGTTACGTGACAGGACGTGATGTTTGGAGCCGTGACGGCGGCGCACCGTTTAGTGTAACAAAGTCTATTTGTTGAATGTAAGACATTCTAACGGATGTGATGAACGGTGCCGTAAACCCAATTTCACCATGATGGGATGTATGTTTTATTCGGGCCCTTTAGGCGGACGGTGTTGGGGTGAGGGATCTTGGTCTTTTTACCGTGTGGAAAACTTTGTCCCGTCTACAGGTTCATTGCAGCCTTTTACTAGCACCCCTTTCACAGTTTCCTATCCGTAAGGTACAGGGGGGAGGATTTTAGGGTCGGTGGTACAAAGGCCTATGCTGGGTTTCCCATCCACCTTGCTTACTACTGTAGCGGCCTAACACACCCCGGGATACCACCTGCATGCTTAGGACACCCCCTGTCTGGACCAGGAAATTTGAGGCCCGAGGTGACCTGACGCTGACCTACTTGTCCTCGCCGAAAACTGCAACGCCAGCAGGGAATTCAAGCAGCCAAAGGACACACAGACACACGCCGCGCACCTTTTGTCCCACGTTGTACAAGACCCCGCTGTCAAATAAAATACAAGGCCCGACGCCCTTTCTCCATCCTTGTGTGTATAACAGACTCCCCAAGATACTGCACCTCCTCTCAACCGCTACACTCCTTCAAATAAAACTTTTTAACACGCTCTTTGTTTTACTATTCTTAAACAACAATTTCTCATTCCAGCGAAATTCAACAAATTATTTTCTGCCCCCTTTATCATCTCATTTCAATGTTGTGTCAACTTGTGTGGCCCGAGTCGAATCGGGTTAGGCGACATCTATAGGGAGTTTGTCTTTTCCATTGGTGCGGGGAGGAGTTTTTAGCGGTAATGACCCAGGTGGTGCCGAGGGCGTCGCGAGACGTTTTATCAAATTTTACAATGGAGGCACAGAGGGGGTAGGATAATGTTCTCTGACACGCCCTCTTGGGACAAAAACGCTATCTTGTTGCCCCACTCTTATTTTCCTTAAAACCCCAAATTTCTTAGTATTTTGCTACTGTTGAAAAACAGTTACAAATTTGTGCTCAGTGAATACTGTCAACACGATATCTCCAACCCTTTTAGTAATATACCATCGCTGTTTTGCATTCTCTGCCGACCTCTCATGCGCTAATATGGCGCATAGACGCAGGGTGACTTTTTCATTCCTTTGAAGGAAAAAGTGCGTTTTGCGCCGGCAAATACGGTACTTACTATATTGCCCTAGCGGCCGCATGGGGCCCCCGGCCGATTTGGGATACACCACAATTTGATGTCCTTTTGTCATTGCAGGCAACCCCCTCCGTGGGGGTGACTGTATGATTGCTTGAGATACCTGCAGACTGGTACCAAACGTGACTGTGAAGGCATACATCACCGATGGCGTACCTGCAGGACTACGACACGACATATACAGCACAGTTGTCGGAAGAATTAAAAGACGCTTTGAGTCCCACTATCAATGATGCACACATAGCAACGGAAAACCTAAGCCTCTTCCATTTGCGACATTCAAGAACCTTTACGAACCCAAAGTTCAGCGTTCCATTTGCGCACGAAAACCGGTCGAGGCAAAACGCGTAGTGATCAAACAAAACCGTGAACTTTCTCTACTCCATTGAGAGGTGGTAGCTTGGGTAGAGTTTTCAGTCATAAAAAACAATGGTCGCCTTGGGCCCTATTCTCTTATGCGAAGGGTTTCCGCATGCACGAGTCGGAGAGGATGTCAGACGGCATAAGAGGCATACATGGCTGGTGGAAGCCATGCGTTCCCGCGATCTTAAACTGATATTTCACGCTGCCTTCGGTGAGTATTATATATATATACTATAATATATATATTATATATAATATATTATATTATATATATATAATAGTTTATATATTTATATAATATATATGATATAAATTATATTATACTTGATGTAACATCAATAAAAATGACAGGGGAAAAACAATGATTGTATTTTGTCTGCAACATTTTTGTTCTCCATCCCCTGCATTGTACTTTTTACTGATGACCTCCAGTAACTAGGAGACTGGCGTCTACAACCCTAAATTGATCACTGTTTAATGTATTTCCTATTTAAAACACATCCTCATCGCTTTTTACAGCATATCTGTGATTTTCCTAACATCTCTGCACAAAATAAAAGAGTACAGGACATATAAAAATGTTATGGATTTTGCGTCCACAGCCGTAGATAACAGTATACAGTCGCCAGGACAACTTTTTTTTCTGTTTACAGACGTTTGGTGGCGTTAATACTTACATTTCTACATCCATGATTTCAGGAAAGTTAGAAGGGGCTATTTGGAGAGTCTGACATTTTGTGTCTTCATCTGTGTCATAGTATGGCTATAAATGAACAAATGACAAAAATATCACCAGAGTGGCCACCAACAATAAAGTCGCCATCTAGTGTTTATTTACTGAGTCTCCTCGCTACGTCGTCGTCGCCCGAAATAAAAACGCGTAGTGAAATTTGAAACCGTATATACTCGCTGATACAAAGCATAAAACAACGCTGAAACAGGGTAGATTATACAGTCATGATAATAAACTACTGTGTATCATCTTCAGTGGCACATAAAAATCAGTAGTAATGCTATAATTCGTACTATTTGGCGGCTGGCGACTTTATTGCAGGTGCGACTTTACTGTTAGACCCCTGATCGGTGTGGGGTTGTTTGTTTGTTTGTTGTTTGTTTGGAGGATAATTCCTCAGAGCCGTAGTGATCTACCGCTGCAGCTTAGTTAGTGTTGGCCGAAGCCACCACCCCGGGATCGATCGAGGGGGTCCCAAACCCCCGGTACCCATTCACTGCTGGGTGGACGGGGGCTCGGGTTTTAAGAAAGACCACCCATCTATCTTCGCTCCGCCCGGGGATCGAACCCGGGACTTCTCGGTTGTGAGCCGAGCGGTTGGTACGAAAATGCGAAAAAATAAAAAATGCTGTGAAAGGCGATGAGGATGTGTTTTAAATAGGAAATACATTAAACAGTGATCAATTTAGGGTTGTAGACGCTAGTGGACGCTAATGGACGCTAGTGGACGCTATTTAGTAGGACCCCCAAAAACTACCACGAACCACTGAAACTCCCTCATATTACATGCAAATTAATAGCAAAACACATATCTTTCAGTCAACTATCCACCCCAAACCCAAACGGGGTTGGGTTAGGTTGGGTATTTTTGGGGTTAGGTTATTGGTCATATACTTTGTGGTTAGGTTAGGTTGGTTAGTCAGGTTACGTGGTTGGTTGGTAGGTATACGGGTTGGGTTAGGAGCCCCCAGCCTCCCACACCACCTTTAAACCCTTTTCCTAATCAACCTACACCAAAAAACCACACAAATGATAAGCAAGCTATATACCTAAAAAGTACAGTCCACAGCCACGCCGGGTGATCACTTTTAACGCCAGAAAAAAGACTTTAGGAAGGCTTTTCGGCCCGAAGCCCTGCAGGTTGCTGGCTGGCCAGGTTGCCACAAAATTTATATAAATTGAGAAGCTCGAGAAAAAATTCTGTAGAAATCTGTCCCGTAGACAAAAGGGGTTTTGATCTGAAAAATTTGTAAACCCAATCAATTATTTGAGTAAATAACATTTTAAATGCAATATGTTTTCAGGGCTTTCACATACTTTTGGGCGCCCTGCCGTTTTTGTTGTAAATTTTTAGTTGGTTCTGGCGGGCGATATTAAAAAATTATAAAAGTTTTTAATGGGTTTATGGAATTTAAATAGGGAAGGACTGCTTTGTTCTTGCTCGAATAAAAATAAGCAGTTTAATATCGCCACAAAAGTATACACAAAAATTGGATATTAAATTTAAATTACGACGAAAACCCACTAAATTGGCGCCGGTACGGATCGTACCTTGTAGTATTTTTTAGTAGACACGGGATAAACCAAACACAAATTTTCGCACACAAGTTATTAAGACGAGAAAAAGCTATGTATATGTTCCAGCGGAGAGGGACGCACGAAAATACAAGCGGAGTGTTTTTTACTCTCGTGATGGTAGGGGAAGACTGACCGGCTTCCGCTCCCTGGGCAGAGGTGGGGGAATTTAGGTCCCCCAAGCAGGTAACCGCACATTGGGCGGGGGTGATCTTTAGGGAATTGCAGCGGCGGAAACCCAACTTTGGGGCACTACGTCTAAAGCAGGGGTTTTTTTTTTTTTTTTTTCACATCACAAAGGATGACCAAGGGCAACAAAAAAGTGGAAAACACAAAGGCTTAATTGCCAGTCCCTAAAAAAACATTTTGGGAAATAAAGAAAGGGGTGGGGTTTAATTTAATTAGATTGTTCAGAGGTGTCTTTTTACTCTTCCTTGAAAAGATTTAAGTCGTAAAAGGGGAAAAATAGAAACAGGAAGAGAATTCCAGAATTTACGGGAAAAGGGGAAAAAATAAAAGATACGATTAACTTTTGCATTAGGAAGAGGACAGAATGGGGGATGGAAGATTAGAAAATTTGGCAGCGGGGGCCGCGGGAGGGGGGTAGGCATGCATTTACAAGTTCAGAAGAACTGACATGAAAAAACGGTAAAGTAGCAAGAGGCAACATTGCGGCGGTGTTTTAAAGATTGAAACATCAGTCAGAGGGGGAGTTGATGTGACAAAACGCTTTTGACTAAACCCCGTTTAGAAGACTGTAGAGTGGATCCCCCCAAAACATGAGGGCATACTCCATCATGGGGGGAAAAGGGGCCCCTTATAGGAAAGCAACTGGAGAGAGAAAAAAAAAGGCACAGACGCCATAGGGACCCTAATTCTTAAAAGCTTTTTAGAAAGGAACAAAAGAACATAAAAAAAAAAGGAAGTAAAAGAGGCCGTGGGGCCCTAAACGTGGTAGTTCCTGTTCCCTAAAAAACCTACACCCAATTTCATCCCCCTCAAAAATACCAGCCCCTTTAAAAGGCCCCGGACCAGGGGCCACTCGGGTTCAATTGTGGCGCTACGCAGTCGCGGGGTGGGTTTTCCTGGGTTTTCCCATTGTTTGACGCAAAACCCTTTCACACGGGGCTGTGGCGCCGACCGTGGCGAGGAGACGGGGATCCCCGCCACCGGGGCGTAGCTTTGTGGCTTGGACCCTTTTCACACGGGCCACTTTGTGGCGGCGGTGGGGGCAAATCGTGAGCTGCGCCCATCAGCTTTCCCAACGCTGGTGTGTGGGGTCAGATTTTTTTTTTTTTTTTTTTTTTAACCATGGCATTTTTGGAAAGATCGCTTCATAATTGAAGTAGGGGACCGACCAGCGTTTTGGGGACCAAGTGTAAAGTATAGAAAAGGGTTTAAAAAAAGGGAAGCATGGGAGGAGATGTGAAACATTTTCGTACCGGGACAAAAGGAGATGGAACATGGATCTTTGTCTTTGACGACGACACGAAAGTGCAGAAGCAGAAGTATAGAGAAATTCCCTCCTCAACTCCTCGAAAAGGGAGGAAGCGTGTAGTGGCGTCTCTCTGCCGCGGTAATTTACACAGGGCCACTCTGGGGCGTCCCTCATGAGATCAAAGCGCGTGTAACGCGTCTTGTGCGTCACGGCGTGGCGACCAAAAAATCGCTGTGTGCCAGCCCCCTAAAGCCCCTAATGACCCCGCACTAAACCTGTCTACGAGTCCATTCAACATTTCCCACCCTATTTGTGAACTTTTTTTCCCCTTTTTTTTTTTTTATACGTTTTTCCAGCGAATCCGTTTTTCTTTTTCTACTCTGGTTAATAGCCGTAGAACTTTTCTCCCTCTCTTTTTTAAATCCCTTACCCACTTAAAAACTTCTATCAGATCGCCCCTTGCTCTGTGTCTCTCATGAGTGAAAATTTTAATAGCTCAATCTCTTTAAAAATTAAAAGTTACGCATCCCTTGAAAAATTTTGGTCACCTTCTCTGACTGTTTCTAAAAGGCATATCCCCCTGATAATGGAGCCCAAAATGAACTGAAAGTCTAGGTGAGGTCGACTAGAGCCAGATAAAGTTTTAAATAATTTCCCGCATTCTACTTTTAAACTTCTGGAATTAACCAAAACACTCTATTAGCTCTTTTTCTGGCCTCAATAATTGTTTCCTAGGTCGGGGGTTTGGGCCCTCCCCCTCACTCCAAGTCTTTTTACCTTCTGTTTTTTCAGGTTACTTGGATGGGTATTTTTCCCCGGGGTTTTTTTTTTTCCAACATTCATAAGCGCATTTATCAAATTTATTCCATCTCCCATTGACTACCCCTCATTAATTTTATCTAAGGCCCCCGCAATATTTTTACATCGGGACGGTGATCCAAAAACCTACCTCCCTTAGTATCATCAGAAAACTTGCGATATCACTGTAAACCCACTATCCAAGTCTTTGATGTAAATAAAAATAGTAATGGATCAAAAAACAGCCCCTTGTGGAACCCACGTCCCCTGTCCCCATTCAGTTTTAGCCCCTTTAATTTGAAAACCCTTTTTTGCCTATCATTTACCCAAAGCTCTGATCCAACGAAGAACCTTCCCATTATTCCATGAGCCTTTAACCTTTTTTAAACCCCTTTCAGCACGGTGCGTATCGCGTCAAAACGGCCGTCTGAAAGCGGGCTTTTGACGCGAATTGCTCAAAAAAACTTTAAAAAACGCCAAAAATAAAGTTTTTATCGAATTGCGAAAAATTTTTCGGCGTCAAAGATCCAACAGACCTATAAAATAAATTAATTGTAACTCTCTCGTGTGAGGGTAGAAATGAAAAGGGTTTTTTTCCAGTTTCCACTAAGCAAGCACCCTGTGAGCGCAAATTTTGTCGCCCTTTAAAACGTGTCCCGACTGGCCATATTGGCCATATGAAAATTTTATAACGGACTTTGGGAATCCTCATAAAAATCCCTTTTTTGGGGCTTTATAAACCAAAAAAATTGACTCGGGAAGTTTCGAGTACGAAGGGGTAAACGTAAGATTTTTTTTTTCCTTTACTAAAATTTTTTTTTCGGAGTCGGTAAACCGCATTTTTTTGCATTTTGTTATTTTTTTTTTCATAAGGCAGAAATAATCCTTGAAAAACCCAAGATTATAATAATCCCGGGAAAAAAAATACACTTTGGGAAATTTAAAGTATTTTTTATTCTTTTTCTCAAATTTTTGGAGTGGGAAAAATTCCGCATTTTTTGCATTTTTTGTTATTTTTTTTTTTTCTAAGGCAGAAAACCTTTTGCAAAAAAAATGATATATAATAATGCCGGGAAAAAAAAAAACACTTGGTAAAAACATAAAACTATGTGGATAACAAAAAAAAATAATTCGCCCACAGTGGGGGCCATTTCGGGGGGCCCTTGGGGAGCTAAGACGGATGTCGAGGGAGGAAAAACTTTTTAAAAACTTTCGTGCGTGAGGGGGTTTAAGAGTCGCTCGTGTGGACTTTGTCAAATCCTTACAAAGTCCAGGTATACTATATCTAATCCTTATATTATCTGCCGTCCCCATAAACTTTCCTAAAAAAAACTCAATAAATTTGGTGAGAATGACCTACCCGGGGTGAATCCGTACATTGATCAAACTATTTTTTCAAAATGCTCTCATGTTTTTTCAAAAAAAATGTTTCCAATAATTTACCCCATGGTTAGACTAACGGGTCGTAATTTGACTTTATCCTCTTCTCCCTTCTTAAATAGGGGATTACATTCCTTTTTCCACAAAAAATTCATATCGCTACTCAACCGTTTCCTAAATATGTGCCTAAGCTCACTAACAACCTCTTTGCATTTTTAACATTTTACGATTGCATAGTCATGAACCCTTTCATTTGTTTTGAAATTCATGTTCCAGTTGCATCACCACACGTTCCAGATTTTAGAAAAATTTTTCTGTTTGGGTTTAAAAATGTGCATTTTACTCGGTGCTCCCCCACCATTAACCCTGCTGGGCCTGTTGTCACCCGGCCCCCACAGCTGTGGTCTCAGGGCCTCTTGAATTTTTGGGGTGAGTGTTTGTGTATTTTCCTCTCTTGCTAGCTAGTTATTTTTCTGCTGCTTTAACCCTTGTCAGTATTTTTGCCCTGGAGATTTTGTCAAGCAGCCTTAGGTGACATTTTTGTTAGCTTAACCCAGGCCCGTGGTTACACTGGCGCACACTAGACTTAAATGTTAGATATGGGCACGGAAAGAAAGGTGAACGCCTTGTGCCAATTTTTTGGTTTAAGGAGAGGTTTTCGCGCCGAGAAAACTGGTATTTGGGCACTTCAGATTTGCTTCGCTCAAAAATTTAGAGTTGGGGGGACCGTATGGGCCCCAAAGGGAGTTACTAAAGGGCCAAAATGAACCCTCAGACTCCCCCAAGGCTTGGGGCAGTCTTCTTATGAGATGCTATGATATAGCATTCATAGAACTCCCCCTGAAACCACAGCAACCCCAGCTAACCCAAGGAATCTTAAATTTAGGAGGCTGGGAGTTGCTAAGAAGCTTTTTAAATACCTGTCGGGTGACAGACCCCACTTTAAGATGGGAAGGGCCATGCAGTTTGTCCCTAAGTTTACTGGGGAAGAACCTGAGGATTTCATCAATTTTTTGAGAGAACAGTACCCTGCATATTTGGCCAAAGAAAGTGGGGGTTGTAGCCAAAGCACTTTTGTGGGAAGGGGGCAAAAGGGTTTTTACTAGTCTTGACGACGCTCTATTTTTTGATTATGATCGGGTTAAAAAGGCGGTCCTAAACGCTAAAGAAGGGTCCCAACGTACGGGAGAATTCGCCGTTACCAAAAAAATTCCAGCCAAACCTATGTGGGGTTTTTTCGGCAAAAGGAATGCCCCTGCCCGCGTTTGGGGAGAAAGCTCGCGGATCTTTTGCTTACAATATAAGCTTAGGCTTATTTTCTGGGAGGGGGTTTAGTCCTGCCTTCCTCCCCAAGGGAGGGCCCCCTTGGATAGGGGAGCGCGTTCCTGGGGGAGGCAGGGCCTGCGGCTATCATTTTTCGTAAAACATTGATTCATTTTTGCAGTCAGCCCGGGAAACCGTCTTTTCCCAACCAGTTATCAGTTCTACTTCCATGGGGGTCACGACTGTTGGTGAGTGCGTAGAGGAGGGAGACCAAGAAACCCTAGAGAGAGGGGACCGGCATCTGCATTTTTGCAAGGCCCGGCCATCATTTAACTTTTGTAAGAAAACGGAGGGATCCCCCTCCCCTAGCCGGCCGGACTGTTCTTCCGCCAGCGTTCTCTCAAACCGGGGGGGGAAATCGTTCCCCGGTGAGTGATGGCTTGTTTTGGTGCCCGTCAACCTTGGAGTCGTCCCTTGATGTGTCTCCCTTTTCAAGCCTTTTGCTCGGGAAAGGCAGAGTACGTTAACCTCACTGTTAAGGGTCGTGCCTACACCCTAACCCCCGTCATTATTTTGCGCCCCAAACCGGCTCGACCTTTCGGCATTTTAAGAAGGCTGTTCCCAACCTTTATTGTTCAGTGAGACTGTAGGCAACTGTGTCCGGTTTTCCCGGAGCGCCCCCTACCGCGTGCCCCGGGGATCTGATTTTTTTTTGTCTCGGGGCAAGTTTATTTAGCAGTAGTATAGTAGTAGTAGTAGTAGTATAAGTAGTAGTGTAGTAGAACAGCCTCCGGGATAAAGGGGTTTTATTTTATTTGGGCATGATCTTGCGGCCCCAGGGGCCCTTTGCCCATTGTATCGGCTGTACCCACGCTAAAAAAACACTCAGGAACTAAGCAGAACCACCGAAAATATACCCCCCGGCATTTTCTGTCATGTAGTATGAGAAAAAACCTTTTTAGAGGCACTTAAATGAGAAAAACTGTAAATTAACCCCGACCTTGTCGAAACCCATGGCGGGTCTATACCCTGACAGAGGAGCTTACACCCCGGATTTTTTGTTACCAGCCATTTTTACCCTTCCACCCATAGTTAGATTGTCGTTCCGGAATTTTTAAGTTTGATGAACCACATAAAACCCGGGGAAAAATTATTTATGAACGTCCATCCCTGAGTGGAAGTTTTTTTTTGATATCACTTTAGGGTGCTGCGCTGATAGGTTTTTGATTGTTTATCTCAAGTGGGTGGTTTGATGCGTAATTCAAAAAACTTTCCCTCAACACCCCCTTTGGGGGGGGATAGTTTACGATTGTCGTTCCTAGCCCTAGGGAGGAATTTTGGGTAGACATGATGGGTGGTGGTCATGGGTTACGTTTGCCCCCCAGAAATTTTCCCACTTATTTTTGGCCAAAGTTAAAAAAAAAATTTTTGCTCTTAATTGTACATTCCCGGGCGTCAAGCAAATGGGAAATCTGGGACAGGAATTAAAAAAGTCCTCTTGACCAATACCGTCAGGAGGAACCCTTCAGTAAAGATTTTTGATTGGTTTTGGGCCTTTCCTAAGAGTAAACGGGGCACCCGTATTTGACACCATAAAGGATGTGGGCCCCCAGCTATCCGGAGGGGCCCTTCCCCTCCGCGCATCCATACCAAAAAGTTTTCAGGGGCCCCGTCAACTTTTTCACTCAGTTTTTGGGCTGCCTGCCGTTTTGCATCAGACCAGGGGTTAATTTCACCCCTAGGTGTTTTCAGCAGGTTTTGATACCCGGGGGTCCCAACAGGTTAGGTACAGATTTTCCCCCCCCAAAGAGCGAGCCCCGAAAAAGGTTCCCTAACACTCTTAAGACTATCTTAAAGCCTTTTGTTGGCGACGGGAAAGGACTGGGACGAGGGTATTTATCTCTTTAATTTTCCGTTAGGGATAGTGTTCAAAAAAGTCGGGTTCACCCATTTTAGGATATTTTTCAGAGGTTAGGGGACCACTGAAAACTTGCAGGAATCTTGTTGTGGGGGGGGAAAAATTACCCCTGTGTTGCTTATTTACAAATTTTCATATAAACTGCAAAGTGCCATTAGACTTTTTTTTTTTTTTTTTTTTTTTTTAAACACAAAGGGAAGGGGCCCAAGGGGACAACAAAAATGGGTAACCAAAAACCCGTTAGTTGCCAGTCCCTTAAAAAAACATAAGAGAATAAAATACAAACAGAGGGGTAGGCCAATTTAGTTTGGGGGCTTTCACACTAAAACCTCGGTGAAAACTAAGAACGAAAGAAAAATCAATTTGTAAGCTCAGAATGCAAAAAAAAGGGACCTTTCGGGAGTCGGCAGGTTTTTGGGTCTATTACCCTACCCAAAATATTCTTTGCAGTCCAAGTAAAAAAGGCCCCCATCGAGTGTTGGAAAAAATTAATGATGTAAACTACATAATTGGGAAACCCCCGAGAGGCCCTAAGAAGAAAGGGCCCGTTTATGTAAATGATTGAAAAAATTTCCTTTTACGTGACATGCTGTGCTTCAATAACCAACCCGGGGAACAAAAAAGGGAAAACTGGTGAGCATTTTGGGGACTGAGGAAGAAGTGAGAAAGACCTTTTTCATTCTTGGGTTTAAAGTTTTGGGAATTCTGGTCTTTTTTTAATAGATATAAATTAAAGCATCGTCCCCCGCCCCGGCGGCGTATTAAAAATCTTCTGCAAGAACCCCCAGGGTCTCTTCGGGGGTGTTCCCGCCTCTCCCATTTCTTCCCCATGATGCGGACGTCCAAGGAGCTGCACCCATCGCCAAGCCCCTTTAAATTTCCGCCTCCGCGCTCAGAAAAAGGAATTTCTGAGGGAAAAAGGTTTGGGTCTACACAGCAGGGCCTCATCCGTCCCAGCATTAGTCCCGGGGGTCCCCGAGTGCTTGTCCCAAAGGTGGTGGGAGCAGTTTGCCCTGCGTTTGATCAGAAAAGTAAAAAAGACCATCAACCCCATGCCTTCCCTTTCCCCGGATGGTGGGCTCATCGACGATTTGGGGGCCCGCCGTTACGTGACCAAACCGACTTCTTCAGGGTTATGAGGGGCCATTGACCCAAACGTGCACAACCATTTCACCTTCGTCACCCCTTTGGGGGTCTGGAGTTGTCGTCTTTTCCCTTCGGGAGCGGAATGCCCCCCCGACCTTTAGAGGTTTATAACCGCCTAACGACAGACCTACCTGGCCCTCCGGGGACCTGGACGACGGCGGTTTGGAGTGCACAAAAAGGGGGGCCCCCATCGCGAGGCGCGAACACCTTTTTGAGGGCCGGGGGGATTAATTGGCCTAGGGCCCCACCGGGGTGTGTCCGGTGGACGGAGCGTCTGAGGCCAGTCTGAGTCCCGACCGGCCCCGGCCCCCGTACACAATGGGTACGGTTGGAAGAGTTTATGCTGGACCGTATGCCCCCGTCTAGTCAAGCCAGACGAGGGAGCCTGGCGTCTCCCCCCTCATTCTCCCCTTTAGCTATTGAAACTGAAGGAGCATGACCCCATGGGGGGATTGGCCCCAGGGCACACGGCTGTGTCCCCGGGGGGGTCAATGGGTCTGAGGGCCGCCGGGGGCGGGGGCCCGGGGGCCCGACTCGAGTACCTTTACGAACATTTAAAATATTATCGGGATTATAGATGGTTATTTATTGGTACAAATCATAGGTACAAATTTTATGAAGAATTTTTAAGGATAGAGAAGAGAGATCAGTGTTTTTTAGCAGGGGGAAAATAATATAACTCCTGAATACTAGATAACTGTAGCTCGTAAAAGCCAGTGGCGCTGGCAGTTTTTAATCCAGGTGATGAAAAGTTGGTCTACTGTTCAAAAAATATGGGCTTTTTTCCACTGAAATTAAAAAACAAAAAGTATAATACTAAGAAGTTTTCTTTATATGATATTGTATAGAAGCCGATTCGAAAACATTGTATATAACCAAAAAACCAGAAAGTTAATAGTTGAGGAGGCGTGGAATGTTACTCTATGATATTATATATCAGTAACGAATGTCTGAAGTTAAAAATAACTAGGCAGTCATATTTTCCGTTTTTTTTGTTATCAATCAGATAGAAAGCCGGAATGCAATGAGTCGACCCCGTGAAATGAAGTGTTATTCAATCTCCCCGCCCAAGTGCGACATCCGCCCCCCCATTCATAACCTACTTGGCGCACCCCTAAAACTTTTAAATAAAAACCCCAGCCCCTGTCCACCCCCCCGGAATGGGGACGGGTTTTGCCGGGTTTTGTCTCCGCCTCCCCGGGGGGATGGCTTTTGGCCAACACTGAGGAGGCCGTTGAAGGGTATACCCCCAAAAAAAAAATCGGATCGGGGTCGGAAGTAAAATCTTTAAAAGCGGGGTTTTTCTTTTTATGAAGAAGGGCAGCAGCGCACAGGGGTTTAAAGTGGTTTTTATAGCTGAAGCAAAATATAATTTTTCCGCTATGGCGCACCTGCGATATTGTTTTGGTATTTTTAAGGGTTTTGGCGCAGACTTCCTGCGTCCTGACTTAAGAAAATTGAGCGCGGGGGGAAAACACAGTAAACCCAAACCTTTTTAGTTTTAAAATGCCAGGACCCCTGGCATTTCGAGTTACAGTTTTTCTGGGTTTTAGCGATTTAAGGAGACTTGACGTTTAGACAGCTAGCTTTGGGCCCCAAACCCCCCTTTTTTACACCTGGGCTACAACAAACGACAGTTTTATGGCACCAAGGGCCACACATCTCCGTGCAATGTTTCTTCTTTTTTTTACAGCACAAAGGACTGGCCAAGGACAAAATAAAAGTCGGCTTAGTTACCAGTCCCTAGAAAAACTGTAAGAGAATATAGAAAGGGGGGTGAGCCAATTTAGTTCGATAATAGTCCAATAATTGCCTACGACACGTTTTTTTAGGAATTCC
>JACEEZ010018296.1:27500-35339 GCA_016584305.1 Chionoecetes opilio
ATATGCATGAACTTAAACTCTTCGCCATTTAATATTTTACTCGCAAACATTTTACATGGTGAATACCAATAGAAGCGGAATTTAATTAGCTTTCCATTGTTATATTTTGTTTTCTGATAAATGAATTAGAACCATACATACATTAGCGTTAACTAAATAAATAACATCATCAAACGGGAAAAAATACCCGATTTCATGACCTTTTTGTTAGTTAACGCTAATTTATGTATGGTTCTAATTCATTTATCAAAAAACGAAATATAGCAATGGAAAGCTAATTAAATTCCGCTTCTATTGATATTCTCCATGTAAAATGTTTTTGAGCAAAATATTAAATGGCGAAGAGTTAAAGTTCATACATATTTCTTGTGAGTCTCATAATGGCCTTTCTTTAGTCTGTTTTACGGTTTTTTATTTGATAATATTATAGAACAAACATTTCCGAAGATAACAATATATCTTTTATACTGATAAACATATATTAGGTACGAAATTACCCGATTTCATGATGTTATGTATTTAGTTAACGCTAATTTATGCATGCTGCTAATTCATTTATCAGAAAACAAAATATAGCAATGGAAAGCGAATTAAATTCCGCTTCTATTGATATTCTCCATGTAAAATGTTTTCGAGAAAAATATTAAATGGCGAAGAGTTTAAGTTCATGCATATTTCTTGAGAGTCTCATAATGGCATTTCTTTAATGTGTTTTACGGGTTTTTATTTGATAATATTATAGAACAAACATTTCCGAAGATAACAATATATCTTTTATACTGATAAACATATAATTAGGTAGGTAAACTTGTCATCTCGGTGGCCTCGTACAGACGTCGTCCGTGACGTCATCAATCTCAGGCGCAGGCCTTTACATACAGACGGCCTTGGTTGGGGTCGTCTTAGCCCGCAATTTTCTCCGTCACCATAACAACAATGGTTATATTATTGGTTATATATTATATATTTTAGACTGTATATAGTATATTAGGCTGTATAATACACTATGTATATATATATAGGTGAGGGCTATATATATACTATATATATAGGGGTGGGCTGGGCGGAATAGATATGATTTGCGACAGAAACGGTTAGCAGATTAATTCTAAACATATCAAAACACACCAGAAAAAAGTGTCGTTATTCACGATAATATCACATACTGGCTATGATATGTGTGTGTGTGGAGGATGAAAAGGGGGAAGGAAGAGGAGGGAGAAGAAATAATAGAAGAAAAAAAAGGAGACAGCGAGAGAGAGAGACTCCCTCGGCGTGTACACTGCACTGTGACTGTAGCAGAAATACATATCTGGCAACTCAAGGAGAAGGAAGAGGAGGGAGAAGAAATAATAGAAGAAAAAAAGAGAGAGAGAGAGAGAGAGAGAGAGAGAGAGAGAGAGAGAGAGAGAGAGAGAGAGAGAGAGAGAGAGAGAGAGAGAGAGTCCCTCGGCGTGTACACTGCACTGAGACTAGCAGAAATACATATCTGGCAACTCAAGGAGAAGGAAGAGGAGGGAGAAGAAATAATAGAAGAAAAAAGGAGAGAGAGAGAGAGAGAGGAGAGAGAGAGAGAGAGAGAGAGAGAGAGAGAGAGAGAGAGAGAGAGAGAGTCCCTCGGCGTGTACACTGCACTGTGACTAGCAGAAATACATATCTGGCAACTCAAGGAGAAGGAAGAGGAGGGAGAAGAAATAATAGAAGAAAAAAAAGGAGAGAGAGAGAGAAGAGAGAGAGAGAGAGAGAGAGAGAGCGAGAGAGAGGAGAAGAGAGAGAGAGAGAGAGAGAGAGAGAGAGAGAGAGAGAGAGAGAGAGAGAGAGAGAGAGAGAGAGAGAGAGAGAGAGAGAGAGAGAGAGAGAGACTCCCTCGGCGTGTACACTGCACTGTGACTAGCAGAAATACATATCTGGCAACTCAAGGAGAAGGAAGAGGAGGGAGAAAAAATAATAGAAGAAAAAAAAGGAGAGAGAGAGAGAGAGAGAGAGAGAGAGAGAGAGAGAGAGAGAGAGAGAAGGGAAAGAGAGAGAGAGAGAGAGAGAGAGAGAGAAGAGAGGAGAGAGAGAGAGAGAGGAGAGAGAGAGAGAGAGAGAGAGAGAGAGAGAGAGAGAGAGAGACTGGGCGTGGTATACGTATTTCCCGCCAAATACAGACTTGTGTCGCGCGCGGTGATTGGTTAGGTGGCACTAAGAAGGGTTGGCCTTGTGTCCCCTTACACGAGGCCAAGATGACGTTCGAAAATGCTTTCTTAGTAATCTTCTTGGCCCGGTATAACTAAGTCGGTCTTAGGACGCTAAGAGGGTGTAGTTTAGAGCCCCTTCCAAAATGCCGCCCCTGGTTCATGCAGCTTGGGCACAAATGGAAGAGGCCTATTATTATATACCTTACACTCTAGCCTACGAGTCTACAGTATCCAGATTTCTACAGATTTTTGGCCCGAGTTTCTCAGATGGCTATAATGGTGTCTGGCAACACTGCAGCACCACAACAACGCGCCGCGCCGACCTCGCCACAATGGTCGCAATGGGAACATACATCAAAATGTACGATGAAGTCGTAGACGAGGTGAGTGAGAGGTGCAGGAAGATGTGCCGCGTGTGTGAGGGTGTGGGGGAGGGCGGGGAGGGTGTGAGGAAGGGGTGAGAGGAGGAAATAGCCAGCTGGCGTGTGTCTCAGTTGGGGAAAACGTGAGGAAAAGTGAAGTATTGGGAGTATTTTCGGTTAATATGGAGGAGAGTTTCACGTTCGTTTTCAGAGACACCAACTACTTTTTCTTAGCCTACAATAGTTGCTTGTTCTAATGGTGCTAGTATTATTTTGCGCAAAAAAAAAAAAAAAAAAAAAAAAAAAAAGTATATTTTGTGGTTAAGAGGCCTCTTCCATTTGTGCCCAAGCTGCATGAACCAGTTCTTTCAGTTCAGGGTTGGGTTCTGGGTTCAGGGTTGGGTTCGCGTGTCACAAATGGAACGCAAAAACCCCGTTTTTTGTTTACAAGCATACTCAGCTGGCGAGGCAATTTAAGAGAGAGAGAGAGAGAGATAACGAGAGAGAGTGAGAGAGAGATAACAAGAGAGAGAGAGAGATAGTGAGATAACGAGAGATATAACTCAGCTAGCTGCTATGTGAAGGGATCATATCACGTTTAAGTGGGGGAAAAACGCATGGCCCCACATTCAGTTCCTTTTTTATCCGTCTGACATCCCTCCGATCGTGCATGGGGAAAACCCTTCACGAAAAGAGAAATGGGCCCAAGGCGCCTTGTTTTTTAGAACTGAAAACCTCCCCAAGCTACCCACCTCTAAAGTAGTAGAGAAAGTTCCGGGTTTTTGCGGGGTACTACGCGTTTTGGCCTGGACCCGGTTTTCGTGCGCAAAGGAAGCCTGAACTCTTGGGTTCCGGAACGGTTCTGAAATGTCCCCAAATGGAAGAGGCAAAGGGTTAGGTTAGGTTTTTTTTAAAAACCTGTAAGGTTTAGGTTAGGTTAGGTTAGGTTGGGTTGGGTTTGGGGTTTGGGTTTCTTTAATTCCCCGTTTTTTCGATTATCTTAAATAAGGGTTGGTAGATTTAGGTGTTCGGGGGGTTTCTTAGCTTCCTCTCGTTTTACTGCCCGCAACCTTCAGGTGGCGTGAAGCTTGAGTGTTATTTTTGTTTTGTCAAACAGGGGCAGAGTTATGGTGGGGCGGGGCCTGAAGGAAAGTGGGGAAAAATTCTAGAGCCCCTTTACCCCTTTATTAGTGTGGGTAAATCTTAAAACAAGGGCTCCACCCCCTACTTTTCTTTACCAAAAGCTTGGGGACATGGGGGGGAAAACAGGGTTTTGGGGTTGGGGAGCACACACAAAGGGAAATATGGCCCCCAAAAAAAATCAATAAACTGGGGAAAATTTTCCCTAGTTCAAGTTATGGGGGCCATATTCCCCTTAAAGGGGGGGCGGCACACTAGCCTTTTTTCCCCCGGGGATGGGCTTTTTAGCGGGGGCGGCGCAATGGCCGCCCAGGGTGAAAAATGCCAATGACGCTCGGGGGAGGGAGCGAACTTTTATCCGTGGGGCCCCAGCCTCACTAGTCGGGCAGCAAGAGGTTTTGAGGGTCTATAGTATTGCCGCAAGCAATTTAAGAAATTATGTATTTTATTCAAAAAAAGGATAATAATCACGTAGTAATCCTAGTAATTACTTTTTTTTTGAGGATAAACGATGAGGGACTATACAATGATCACAAAATCAAAGACACCTCGCTTGACCTTGGAGCTTCAAGTATAAAAAAAGCCGTAATCCCTTATGAAAAAAAACCGTTTTTGTGTATTAAGGATTGGGGGTGTTTCCCTGGGGAAAACTTATGCCCCCGGTAGCCCTTGATGAACAGGGTGGCACCACAGTGGGGGGGGCGGGGGCAGGGGAGGGGGGTGCGTTTATGAAACTCACGAGGGGAGTTTTGCCAAAAAACCTCCCGAGAATTTCTCCCCTACGGGAAAATTTTAACCAACCCAGGACTGGATCTTATTTAACCAAATAGAAAGTTTTTGCTGGCTTTCACCCCTAAGCAAAAATACAGGTAAAACCTGGGTAAAAAGGGAAAGGGGGGACTGCGCGGTCATTTTCAGTAACACGACAAATTTTTCCTCCCCCCAAAATAGGTTTTTTTTCGAATGGAGATGTTTTTTTTTCCGGGAAACCAATATTTTTTAAAAAAAAAAAAAAAATAATCACCAAATTTTTAGGGTGCCTTCCAAAAAACACGAACCCATCAGAAAAAAGCACAAAAATTTGCCCGGGAAAAATGTGTCAGGGTTCAGAAACGGGAGTGATTGAAAGAACTACCAAAACCTAACCTTAACCAAACCCTTATGGTTTTAATAAAACCTAACCAAACCTAACCAAAAGATCCAACCTAACCTTATGGGTTTTTAACAAAACCTAACCTAACCTTAAACCACAAAGTATCTAACCAAACCTTTATAGTTTTAAAAAAACCTAAGGTTAGGTTAGGTATCTTAGTGTTAAGTTTGGGCTAATTTCATTAAAACCTAAAAGGTTGGGAAAGGGTCAGGTTTGGTATGTTCATTCAATCATTCCCGGTTATTGAGCCCTAAAAATTTTCTTGGTAAATTTTTAGTGTTTTTTTTTTAAGAAATTCAGTGTTTTTTGGGAAAGGCGACCAAAAAATTGGGTGAAGAATTTTTTTTTTTGTATAAAAAACTTTTTGTTTTCGGAAAAAAATTATCTCCTTTTAGAAAAAGCACTTTTTTGGGGCGGGAAAAAATTTGTGTGTCTTGAAAAGACCGCGAATCCTCGTCCATTTTACCAAAGCCTGATTAAATGTGAAAATTTGGGGTCCGTAATATAAAGACTTGGAAGATCGCCGTGGCGGCGAGAGTTCCGATCGGCGACATTTCCCAGGTACCCACCCCCGATAGGAATTCTCGCCCCCGTCTAATGTTTTTCCAATTTTTGATATTACAGGACCAAATCTTTAAAAGTTTACCCCTGTTTCTGCATTTAGGGGTGAAATACTATTGTTAGCTTTATCAGTTGGGTTTTTGTTAGGGGCCCAAAGCCCAGGTAAAAGGGCAGGTTAACATTATGTCGGCGAGAGTTCTAGATGGTGTTTGGCGATAATTCCCCTCGGCGACAGTTCCCCTAAACCTGGCGGTGTTTATCACGCACACTCAGGTTGCCGTGAGTTGTGGTGGATGTCCCTTTAAAACCCAAATATACCGAAATACACCTAAACCATAAAAAAATACCCAAAAAACACCAAAAAATACCATAATACACCAAATACTCCGAAAAATACGAAATACCAAAAAAAATATACCGATAAAACACCTAAAATACCAAAAAAAACCGAAAATACCGGAAAGGCACCCTAAAACGTTAAAAAAGATTATTTTGTCTCTTTATCCTATATTTGGTATTGATTATTTTGGTGTATTACGGTTATTTTGGATTAAGAGACGCCGTTGTCGCGTTTGTTTGAGTGAGACTGCCTACATGGGTGGGGGGCGCGCGGCCGACAGTAGGTGACCATGCTCTGGCGCCCAGAAGACTCTGTCCCACCCCGCAAAAAACCCCCCAGCCAGGGAAAAATGGCAAGTGTGACCCTAGCTTTTTTATGTGTGTTCCCCACCCAAAAACCACGGTTTCCACCCTGTCCCAAGTGTTTGGGTAGAAAAGAAAAAAGATAGGAGGGGGAGCCTTTTTTCTAAAGTACAAAATTACGACCAACCTAGCTACCCCCGAGCCCCCCGTTTGTGCACTAAAACCAACCAAAACCCGCTCTGCCCCAAACCCGACCTAACCCAACCCAACCCTACTGGACTTAGTTTTTCTCAAGAACCGAAAATTTAAAATGGCCCTTTAGGCAAAGAAGGACGGCACTCATTAAAAATTTTAAAAAGATGTGTTAAGGACAGGAAGTATAACACGTAGAGCCCAAAATTTTGGGGCAGCTTAGCGTGGGGCCCTTTTTTCTTTAAGATTTTCCTTAGTGTTTTTTTAGGACTACAATTTTACCCGGTTAGGTTAGGTTAGGTTTTATTTAGGTTTTTTAGTAATTTTTTTTTTTTTAAACGGCCCACTTTATTATTCGTTTTAGAGGCTCGAAGGGATTTTGTGAAGGTCTGGGAAAATAAACCATAAAAAGGGGGAAAGGATTAATTTTTACCAAAAAGTGGTTTAGATTTTATTAGTTAAATTTATTTTTTTTCCCCCCTATTTTTCATTATGTTGGTACAATTTGTGGCATTTATGGTACATCAAAAGTAACGTGCCCGCAAATAAGAAAGGTCCCCGCATTCGATTTTTATTTAAAACATACTTTTTCCTTGGGGGCGGGGCCCCCGCGGGGGCGGGGCCAGGGCCATGGTACTCGGCCCCCCCCCCCAAAACCCCCACTGTGTCAAAACCCCCTTGGGTTTTTTCGGGTTGAAAAGGGGACACCAGCGTGGGGTGTGGATGTACTTTTTAGGTAAATTAGCTTTGGGGATCATTGTGTGGTTTATTTAGGGATAGTGTTGAGGAGGAAGGGCTAATGTGGTGTTTGGGGGGGGTGAAGGCGGGGGGGGTGGGAGGGCGGAAAAAGACAGAGTTTTGGGGGGGGTGCCGCATTCAGTGTTGCCCCCAAAGGTTTTTGCCCTGTCCCCGACACCCTTGCTCCCCCATCAAGAAGACGGGGGCCCCCAATACAAAGCCTTTTCCTTATTATCAAGATAATGGGCACTCTCTGCCGCCCCAATACTCACTAGGTAGACATTTCTCTCCAGCCACAGCGGCCGGTACACACCTGGGCGGAAAACCCAAAAACGCTTCAGCCAGGTTTTCTAGCTTAACATCTTTCATGTGTTTGGCTGGATTTTAAAAAGGGATTGATGGGGCGTAATTGTGTACAAGGCAATGCCTGTAAGGTGGTTTTAAGGAAGTAACTTTCATAAAAAAACCTCAAAAATTGAGTATACACACAAACCCCCATTTCCGGGCTAAAAGAGGGGAGCATGGTCCCCGGGGAACCCCAAAAGTCCCGGAATCGCAATAAAAAAAAAAAAAAAAAAAAAAAAAAAAAAAAAAAAAAAAAAACCTTTCTTTCCCACCCCCGGGCGTTTTTCCTATCTAGTATTTACGTCCAGCAACCGACAATATCAACTACCCCGCCCCGGACTTTTTCGTCGTGAGAGCAACCACCCGGGGGGAGGCTGCAGAAAGTGTTTAATAGTCAAGAGACGTTCCCGCACCGGGGCAGTGGGAGTCAGGGGACTGACGGAGGCGTGCAGGTGAACTGGAATGTTTGTGCCCAAATGAAAAAATAAAAAGCTGACATGCTGCCCCCTGGCGGGGGGCGCGGACC